>JANUHK010000083.1:0-177824 GCA_026319125.1 Colletotrichum noveboracense | reverse complement strand
GTGGAAAGACTGGACATAACGTACGAACATGTCAGGTAGTTGGGGAGACCTCTGAAGAAGAGGATGATGAGTAGTTTTGATTGATTTTGTACGATGTAGCTTGATTGATATATAAAAATAGTAGAGAGGTGGTGAAAAGTGTGCGACTTGCTATGATGCGCGACTTGCTATGCATGTACGTTAATTTATCTAATTTAACTATAAATAAGTCTAAAGAATTTTTAGTTAATCTTATTAGTTAAGATTTTAAGGTTAGTATTATAGAAGATTTTATTAACTTAATAGCTAGCTATAAAGTAGAGAATTTAATACTAACTACTAACTTCCTACTGCTTAATAGTAATAATATTAACCCTCTAACTATAACGTTAAATCTAGTTATTTTATTAACTACTAATTCTAATAAGATTAAGTAATTACTAGATAGAGTTTTTTAAGCATAAAAAGTATATATCTATATATTAACTAAAGCTTTATTCTAGAAGTGCTAGAAAAACCTTAAAAAAGCCTTTAAAGTAACCTAACTTTAAATTATTAACTACTTTACTACTACTTACTTTCTATTTTACCTCTAATTTACTAACTTTACTTAGAAAATACTATAACTATAGCCTTAAAGTAATATTATATATAGAGTCTACTTATGTTAAGTTAAAATCATATTTATATAACTACCTTACTAATCTCTATAGCCTCTACTTTATAATTACTAAAATAATTAAACTAAAAAAAGCAGATATTATATAACTCCATTAGTGAAGAGAAGTATTAGTTTAAGAATATTTATAGTAAGACGCTTATATTACACTAATTAATTTAAGCTATCTTATTTAAAACGCTTAAGATAATATATTAATAATATAGAGTAGCTTATAAAGTCTAGGTTAATAAATTATAAATAAAAAAGCTAAGCTACTATATTAGCTCTTTTTTATATTAATAAAGCTTACTTTACTACTATAATATTCTTAACTACTTTAAATTAGTAGATAATAAACGCTATCTTACGTAAGATACTACTAACTGCTACTAATAGCTTAACTAAACCTTAATATATATATTTTTCTGCTACTTTACTAGATATACCTCTAATTAACGTTTTATAGCTAAAGATTATAATACTTAGAGTAGTAATAAAAAAGCCTTACGTTAATATTATTTTATAAAAAAGGAACTACTAGTAAAATATTATATTAATTAATAATAATAATACCTTTATAGATAATATACTATAGTATTAATTAACTATACTAACACCTTTCCCTCACGCTAACTGTAATATATCTACTAAAAGAAACCCTTCTATATTTAAAGTAGCTAATACTAATATATTTATTATATTACTATTACTACTATTACTACTACTACTATAGCTACTAAAAAAGAAGAAAAGTTAGCTATTAAAAAGTAAGCTAAAAAATAAGAGGAGAGGATATAAGTATTAGTTAGCTAGTAGTTTTATTAGATAAGCCAGTAATTAGCTTAAACCCTATAGAATTTTACTTTAAGCTAGCTACTACTACTTCTACTACTACTACTAGCTCTAAATTTAACTTTTTTTTAGCTAAAGTTAGCCTTAATAGTACTTATAAACCTTCTTATTACCTCTATAAGTATACTTTAAGGCTTTACTACCCTCAAATTAGTAATAATTTAAGTAGTTTTTAAGTTAACTAGGGTAATAGTATAGGTATAAGTAGTATAAGTAGTATAAATAACATAAGTAGCTATAGCCCTAAGTAGACGCATTAATATATAAACTTTCACTCTATATCTTATAAAACAGTATAACACCTTATATAATAAACTGTTAGTAGCTACTAGAGCTAAAGTATTCTTACACTATATATAGTATAACACCTACGCTATAACTTACTAAAAGGGGCTCAATTAGGTGCTAAAGAAGCAACTAGGGGGTGCTAAATATAGCTCCTCTGCGGCATAGTCTGAGCTGATTCCTCTCTCAGCTCTGCCCCTGAGTCCTGCGCCTTTGTGCCCACGAACTGGTGCCCCCCTCCAAAACTTCATAATGGCCCTATGTAAGGGGGTTTGCCCAAACCTGACCGTTGAGACAGGCATACGGCCGGGCTATTGGGCGTCCGGCAGGGGCGCGATTCCCGATACTCGGGCTCCCACGCGCGGTCACTGGTCGTCCAGCCTTCAGCCAATTTTCAAGCCATCCTCCTCGATCCTCCTCACTTATTCTTGTTCATCCTTTTTTCAATGAATCGACTCAATCGAGCCATGGCGCTGCGTTCTTCCGATTCCTTTGAACGCGGCGTTGCGGCGTGGCGCCTCGTAAAGGACGCCCAACCATGGCTGTCATCTTACCGCCGCGCCGCACACTTGCACAAAAGGGGCATCGCCCATTGAGCAATGGCAGAGCGCCTCATTTCGATGTCCGTACAAACAGTACGAATTTGCAGCCATCTTACTCGACGACCCGGGAAACAATGGCAAATGGCAAAAGGTCCCCGCAGAGAAGGAAATTGGAGATGAGCAGGTCGCCGCAAAGAGGGGGAAATCATCGACGTTTGCTGGTGTTTTTGCCGCGCGAGCCAGCGACCGAGAATTCGAGACCCCGCCACGCGCATTTGGTGTCATTTCGTCTCCTGATCGTCTCGTGGGCGCGTCGCAGGACATCGTCGCGGGTGCGGGGGCCCAATTCAACCCGGCGCGAGTGGTTTGCCATGACTCCGGCTTGGCAGAGGTGACATTTTGCCGACGGGATGAAATCCGTCAACCAAATGATTGACTTGCGGCAAAAACAACAGTCAACTACTACTGATACGAATGACAGTGAAACTTGATTCATTCGTTTCCCGATAGCCAGTCAAGACTCATTTCGGGCCAAGCTGGGCTTCAGCCGATGTCAAAAGATCAGCAGCTCCATTTGTGGCCCCGTCTTAAAAGCGACTCTCGGCTTACAGGGCCGAAAATCTGGGGTAGGCTGCCTCAATCTCTATTGTGACCTGCGAAATTGGCCCCCAAAGCGACATTCAAGGCTCACTGTTGCAACTTGCCCAACCAACTCATTTCAGCGCTATTCCCAACTGTGGCTCTTCATCTTGCAACTCCTGCCAAGCAACTGCAACTCAGTCATGTCCAAGATTGTGTGCCTGAACTGCCGTGCTGCAAACGTACAACTTGAGCCAAAGCCACTGCTTTGTTTTGGTCCCAATCAAGTCAAAAAGTGTTACTTGATGGAGCGATGGTCCATTCGCCAGGTTGCTCATGACTCCGACTTCACTCCGCGTCTCGATTTGAATTGTGGCCGTGACTTCTTTACCTCGAATTTTAAACAACAGGAGTACGGCCTATCTATTCCAAGAACTATCAAGGCCTGGGTCAGTCGTTCTGCTGAGACTAGCTGTGTGAGTTCGAGTACAAACAAGGCTTGCCAGTTAACAGGATGATTCATTGAACCATTGGTCAAGTCCTGTTTGAGTAACGGCCAGCACGCAGTGAAACAGTACATTCCTCGTTCTTTGATCTAAGCTAAACGCCCTTGCATCACTGGTTTCGACGCATGTAGTTGCGGAGTATAAAGACTCTCGCACTTTAAGTACATTTTTCAGCGCAGACCCTGAAAGTGATGCCTCTCGCATCACAACAATTGCGCGCCATTGACGATGTTGTCGACGCTCATGCGACTTTTGATGATAATCACCCTTATCTTCAGGGTCAACGCCAAACTCTTGACAGATTACACTATCTTCGCCCCAGTTTATTCGTCCGACTCCCGGCAACTTACCGAAACGGGCACGGCGCTTGGAAAGCTTCATGGAAACGAAACCATCGAGAAACGCGAGGGAGGCAAATGTCATTACGTCTCCTTCTGCAAAGAACCCAAGTACAGAGGGAAATGCATCACTCATTGCTATCCTCCAGACGAGTTCGTGATTATGGCGTCCGAGTGGCAAACGGAGACTAAATCAATCCGGATGAGACAAGGTGCCGAGTGTTGGTTTTACCGGTGAGTAATCAAAGCCGGCTCAATCGTACTTTTGACTGACCCCTTCTCTGGCAGAACGTCGCTCTGTGAAAAGAACCGCCGCATGACACCGAGACAGTTTATTGTGTGGCCTGGGGCTGACCTCAAGCCACCTGTTTTAGGTAACGTGGGTTGCATGTTTTGCCCAAATGTAGACGCGGACTATTTTGAGTGATGCCCGCGCTTTCAACAAATACCCATCCGATAGCGGGACTCTTCAACATGCTTGGCATGAAGGGGGGATGTGAAGAAACATTTCTGTCGCTGCATATAAGTTCTTGGAGGTTTATCTAGACAATCACAACCTCCTGGAAACTCTGTCTCAGCCTGTCATTCATCATCTCTCCATGCATGATCCCGTGGATATATGCTTCCCCTACCAGGAGGTAATCCTCACCAACTCCACCCGTCCTGCCTGACTTTCTTAAAATCAACGGCATCCTTCCACCTCGGATGAGCCAAATTTCATCTCCAACCTGCGTCTCGGCACGCCCGAGGCCCAGGAAGCCTCCGTCAGTGATGATAACCTGCCGTCCAGGAGTGACAAAATCAATGACTTTAGTGATGTGATTGTCAATCAGGCTAGAACGGAAACCATCCTGAGAACCCCTCTCCAGAGCGTCGTCTACGGTCATGAAAGGTTTCCTCCGGTTTCTATTCCTAACTCCCGCGGGGAGAACCGGTTTCTTACTATCTTGACTTAGCAGCCAATTATATGTTATGCAGTCCCTAACCCAATCCTCACTTCGCTCTTTGTAGTCCTTTTTCAATATGACTCTTGGCCTAATGTCTGCGCTAAGTGTATGCACAACGGCCTCAGCTGGCGTTTCACTTCCAGTAATGTAGGCGCCATTTCGACTGCAAAAGTCCAAAATCCAGGAGACGTTCCAAAGGACTCCCTGGTCATCGTGATGTAGCTTGTGTATCTTCTTGATGTTATCAATGCGACTGCCTTCGAGTCTCAGTCTAGATCCCTCGATACGAGCGAATGGCTTCGGGATTTCAAAGAGGCTTGTCGTGCGTGTGGCATCGAGCGGTCCGTACCAGCGAGCGTACTTCATTCTTATTTGGCGCGCCCTCTGCAAAGACGTGTGACAGGCTGGGCCATGAAAAGAAAAGTCGGGCACCCATGAGGGCAGGGCACCGCTTCTTCCTAGGGCAAGGCCTGCCAGACCTAGGATATCTAAGTTGGGCAGATGCGGGATCAGCCACGTCGCGACGTCGGTGAAAGCTTGCTCCACGGAAATATCGTAACTTGGGGTCACTCCTAGAGGGTACTTTGGTCCAAGAATCAGGGGCATCAAGCCCAGGGTGCCGTAGATGTGATCCAACGGGTTTTGAAACTCGTAGAATCGTAATCGGTGAAAGTTATGCAAGACCTCCGCATGCCGCACCTCCTCATCAGTGACTGCGCCCCAGCGTCTGTTTTGCCAGTCGACCATACTGTCATTGATGGTTTCTGCTTGGAAGTCTGGTAGGGACGTTGAAACGGGATTCCAGAGACGGTCGATGGTTCCTTTTCTCTCTTTCCATTCTGGTAGAGATTCATTGAGACTCGCCTCGAGTGTGTCGTCCCAGCCCACATTGAGAATGAACGAGGCGAAGTTGTTGATGCTTGTCCACGAGAACTGACTTCTGCCGCACAACAAGACCACAGTGTACGGCTCTGGTATTGCCGCCTCTTGGACGACCCATCCCCTGGTCAGCCATCTCTTCTTCACAAAGAATGAAAAGAAGTCCGCATATGACCGACGCCAGCGCGCACACACCCCTGCGCCTATCAGCTCCTCTGCTTTTGGATGATTCAACTCGTGACCGGTATCTTGACACAGCTGAATGACTTTAGGTCTTGACGAAGATCGTGAGACATGCAGCATCATTGGCGCAAAGCTGTTGATGACCCAGTTGACATTATCGTTCGGCTCCGTGTTTCCAAGCCACGCAACGACGCGACTAGCGGATTGATAGATCTTTCCCATGAGCTGCACTTGATCTGACCTCTCGTCGTCATTCTGCTGGTCGATGCAAATAGCGTCGACCCAGAAGTTGAAATGCCTCTCCGGAAAGACCAAGCGCCGAGTGTTTGTGGAAGGCCTTGCATACGTTTGAGGACCAGAGGGATCTGATGCAGCAAACATTTCTTCATTCATGTGTCGTAGGAAGTAGTAGAGGCTTTCGCCTATTTCCATATCATCCCCATCGCACTTGATGCTGAAACGCTTTCCCTCCGCTTTCTCATCCTGGGGGTCGTCGCTTTGAAAATCCGGAGAACCCCATGTGTACGAGAGCGCCCAAAATGGCGGTAAGTCGTGGAGGGAGTGAGTCGTCAAACGGACAGAGAACCCATGCTGGCTGTAGTCGTCGCGGATGATGTTCACCAGCCGGATGAACTGCGGCGATGGTAGTGGCTCGTAGTGATACATCGCTTTCCTTACGATTGAAACCTGTCGAACCTGTTTGCGTCGAACCAATCTTGCGATGCGACTCAATGCGAACATCAGGAAGAACACGTGCGCATTGTTGAAGACGTTTTGCAAGTTGGAGGATTCATTGTGGGACGGGTTCCGCTCGACTTTTGACTGGTCCAATGATTCAAGCAGAAAGCACGCTTATGCAAGTAAGACTGCGCCTTCGCGCAGGATCTGCTCGGCAAGTATTTCACGACCAAACCTGATTGGATGCAGTCTTGGCTCTATAAAAGATGACGCTTCCTTGGACTGGAAAGGATCATGGTGATGGAGCATTGTTGTAGAGGCCGGCTGATATGGCCAGGTTTTAACTTCAACTCAGCATGGCTTGGCAGTTTGTCTGCCCATACATCTTAGCTTGTCGCTTCCACATATTCTTACAATAATGCTCAAGATACTCGCATCAGACACATCAAATGCCTCTGGTGTACTTCGAGTCGGCTAGACTATCTTCGAGGTAAAAGTATCGTTAAGTCTCCGAGTTTTTCAACATGAGCGCTGTACACAACATCAACCGGCACAACAGCTCTTCTCCAACTTCTTTGTGATTTTCTTGCTTTTATCTTTACAAGTAGCCATACTTTCAGAGCTTTCATTCGGGAAGACAGGACGTCTATGACGATTCAATCCACTGACTGACTTGGTATTGCAATAAACTGACACGCACTTCCTTTTTGCTTCAACCTCATATATTTCTTATACGATTTAGACCTACTAATAGCGCACCACTTTTATGCCTTTCTTTGACTTGCGGTCTGTGCCGCCCAAAGATCGACAGACGTCTGTGACGGACGCCCCATCAGCTTCGCTCCACTTCATTCAATCGGATCCATATGGCAGCCGACAATTGATTCGATTGTCAAGCAGCGCATTACCTAATCCCCGATGGCACAATTGGCTAGCGCGTCAGACTGTTACGATCGGAATTGGTTGTTCACGACAACCAGGATGGTCATCTGGAGGTTGGTGGTTCGAGCCCACCTCGGGGAGGAGTGATACATTTTTGACAATTTTGTGCATTGAGCATTAAGGGTTTGTTTGCGGAGAGACGCTCGCAATATTTCAAGCTCAGCCGGCGACGAAAGTGTCACTGATTGCGCCTCACTGCTGAGAATGTGGTGGCACATTGGCAAGCTTGTCTATTTTGCCGCTACCCGACGACTTGTAGCGGCTAATTAATCAACAACAGCTACTACGGTCGTAGGTTTTCGCTCCCCACGGTCTACATATCATGTGATACGCTGTGTAACCCAGACTTTCGCTAATTATCGTATCCGTATTTGAGACATGGCTGTAATTCTGTTGACCCTGCACGAATCATGAACACATTGAATCCCAGAAAGAACCACGTACGGCCCGATCACGATGTCGTCCGAAGTCCCGCCAAATTTGGCGATGAATCACTTGGTTCTCGCCGGTTTGATCATTCTTCTACCGTTGATTTTCTTGACTGTACGTTCCGATAGCAAAGATGACCCACCGTCGATGGCTGAGACTATCCCCTTCGTGAGCAACACATTCCAGTACATGACGAACTCCAGGGCGTTTATGCAACGCGCAAGGTATTATCATCACTCGAATTGCGATTGAGGAGATGTCTAACGAGGTGCAGCCAAGCTTTAAGATCCAAGAATATCGTCAAACTTCGCCTTGGACCGGTACGCGTGTATCTCATCAAGGGAGGCCAGCAAGTCCAGGCGATGTTTCGAAAGTCGACCGCCATGAGCTCTGACAAAGTTATAATTATGGTCTTGAGAAAACTCCAGGGGTCAGCAGAACAAGACGTCGCCAAGTTTGCCACCGACAAAACGGGACGACTGAAGATCCCGGAGCCGGGATTTGAGAGCGTACCCGAGGACCAACGCTGTTGGCACACTTTGCATCAAATTACCACCAAGAACCTTTCCATCATTGAGAACACGTCCCAGCTGGCCAGTAAGTATATCGACTTCCTGGGCGAGGCTTTGGAGAAACAGCCATTGGGAGAGTGGTCAACGGTTCGGGTATTTGAGTACCTGAGAAAAGACATGGCAGAAAGCGCTGTCAAGTCACTCGCCGGCACTAGACTCTTGGAGATCAACCCAGGATTCATCGACCAGTTCTGGAAGTTTGATGGCGTTTCCCACCAGGTTCTCAACGGCCTCCCGCAATGGATCAACCCAAAGCCGGCTCGAGAGCGAGACAAACTCCTCGCGATGACGGAGAAGTTCCTGAATCAGGAGTTTGACAAGTTTGATTGGAATGGACTGGGCACAGATACGTATTGGGAACCGACTTTCGGCTGCGGCTACTCGCGTGATCTTCAGAAGTGGACTTATGACCAGAAGATGACGATACGAACACGTGCAGGGTTTCTTGCGATGTCGATCTTTGCGTACGATTGCTTCTAGCATATGCTGTATGACTTTTGAACTGATACATCGCAGGGTCAATTCGAACACTGTTCCCGTAACAACGTGGGTCATCATGGAACTTCTCAAAGATCCGAGTCTTTTTGACGCAGTCCGTGCCGAGGCCTCTGAGGCGCTGTTGATTGATCCCGAAACCGGAAAGCGAGGAATTGACAGCCAGAAGCTGGTTTCGTCGCCATTGTTGCAATCAATCTACATTGAGTGCATGCGGTTACATGTATCCATCGGGATCACCCGCGAGATCACGGAAGACACAATCTTGCACGGCTACCGCTTGAAGAAAGGGTCTCTAATCCAGGCACCAACGAACCTTGGACACCAGGATGACGACGTGTGGGCTAGAAATGGCCATCCTGCATCGGAGTTTTGGGCCGAGCGTCACGTCAGGTACGTCCCGAAAGTTGATGAAACCATAGGCGAGGTGAAGGCAGAGAAGATATTTGTCATGGCAGGAAAGCCAAGTGACTTCTTTCCATTTGGTATGTAAGCCCCATCTTTGGGACACGGGATACTACTGAACTTTGAGTAGGTGGAGGGGTTTCGATGTGTCCAGGACGTCACTTTGCTAAGCAGGAGATTCTGCTCACGGTCGCGACCCTAGTTACGCGGTTCGACATGGAAATCTTGGAATGGACCTACATGGATGGAAGGAAGTCTGACCGACCCGCGAAGGATAACGAGAAGTACTTCCTGAATGCGGCCGTGCCTCCCGACCGTGATGTCAGGATCCGGTGGAAAGACTGTGGTAGCCGGGTGGTCATGGGAAATCGGTAATTACAGGGGAATATCTCTGGAAAAGTTCTCGGAAAACTAGGGAGGGAAGTTTCTAAATTGTGTATGTACGTCTATGAAGAAATTGACACGAAGAGAATTGCCTATCTTGTAGGCCTGTTCCGCTGATTTTCTCCATCCTGCAAACTCTTATCGATCCACCCAAGCATCTAGACTTTGCTTGCAACAATAGAGGGGTCTGCGTTCTCAACGAGCATCTGAACGTACTCGTCAAACCACTCTCCGGCCCTCGGAGCACCCTCAAGTCCGCAGCGTCCGTCGCTCTCACCACCGGGCTTGACCCAGACGATGGAGTCGATATGGGTGTTATTGACGGGAGTGCCAGGCTGCATACCAAAACCGGCAGGGCTGACGTTGCACCACTCACCCCACTCCTCTCTGCTGTTGGAAACGCGGCCCTGGTCAATGATAAAGCGGGACGGCAGACCCTCGGCTTCAAGATGAGGGGCAAGGGAGAGACCGTAGTGGTTCTCGTCCCATGAGTTGCTCCACTCAGTGTAGTTGGCGCGCGGGTTGGCGTTGAAGGGGTTGTAGTTGGAGACGTTGGTCGAGAAGCCACGGATTCTGGTGTTGTTACCGGCTTTGTGGACGACCTTGGCAAAGAGCTTGGCCGCTTTGAGATTTTATTAGCAGTAGAATCCAAGGTGTGTAGATTAAGGTCAGTGACTTACAAGGTGCGAGGTTGTCGTCCCAGCCAAGCCATCCTCCGTGAGCAGCATCGATGTAAAGGTGGACATTGTCATACTGTAAGCTAGAAATGGCGTAGGCAATACCCTCCTCATACACCGGTGCAGCCTTGGCACAGAACTCGACAGCCAAGTTTGTAACCAAGTTTGCCAGAGAATCAGGCTCAAGTACTACTGCGAATGTCAAGTCGCTCGCAGCAGCCAGCTTCTCGGCGTACGGCTTGATGTATGTCTCCTTGTACAGCTCCAGTCCGTTCTCCTCACTACTGAACTCACCAGCGCTCTCCCCAGCGCTGCAGTCTCTATCAGGGAGATTGTACAGCACCAGGCCAACTATCTGCTCCTCTCCGGTCTCTTTTTGAATGGCACGAGCTCTTTCAACGGCAGTGTCGATGTTGACCAGGCTGGCGGTGTTGGACACCCAGACAAAGGTGCCGATGTTCTGGATGGCGCGGACCTTGCCGGCATTCTCTCTGTCACCCTTGGCTACGAATGCATCATGGGTTTGCTCGAGCTTCTCGGCCCAGTCGGGGTTGGCATAAAGCTTCTTGCCGGTAAAGGGGTTTGTCGTGTCATTGGTGATGGAGCCCTGGCGACGGAAGTGGTGTCCCCTGACACCCCAGCGAGGGGATGCCGAGACGGCGCCCAAAGCGGAAAGGAGAGTGAGAATTGAAGAGAAATGCATTTCCAAATGAGGCAAAAGACAATTCAACGAAGAGCGAAATTTTATCTAGCACCGGGCTAAGAGGCTCATCACAGAGACGAAAGCATGACTATCAAGAAGCGCGACTGAGGTGGTTTTTATACCCTAAAGATTCCATGGGCGAGTCGCAATTGATGGCATTTCCTTCTAGTCACGGAGCCTCCATCACCATCTCAGGAACGGAACCAAAGGCGCCTCATCACATTGCAACGGTCTCGCACAGCCAAGAGGCTCTTGAAGAGACGTCTCCGTCCGAGAAGCCTCTTCAGGCCATGATCACCGCCCCACCAGACCCATGGCGCCAAACTTGGGGTTAGCTGGGGAAGGTGATTGTGAGAGACATATTGCTCGCAATGAACAGAGGCATCTGGTTCGCTAGAGCACAAATTGCCGCGCAAGGCCAAGAACCCCGATTGGAATATTCGGCTTCCGCTCCGAAACTCCAAATGTGGGCCACGTGCCGAGCCGCTTGCTTATACAAATCTGGCCTCATGGGCAATATGCGTGCTTACCACTTTTGATTGGATTGACGTTCAGTGCAACGTGGGCAGTGAGCAAATCTGGAAGCGAGGTATTGAGACTGGCGTGCTTCGGGTGTCAGATTAATGAATCTCACAATTATCCAGCCGAGAGGTTTGACCCAGATGATCAAGGGATTTGCGAAGTTCTGCCGATCTGCTCGCGAATAGCGTTTGCCGCAAGTGCACGTGAGAATTCTCGTGCCTTGAGGTGCCACCTAAGAATTGTGAAAGAAGATGAGGTCTGTGATACTATTAAAGTTCATGAATTATTTTGCTTCTTTGCCTTGTGAGTTGACCAATTCTAGAACATGATTTATTCGGGCTTAAACTACGATCAACGAATCCAGCAAGTCTTCGCCGGAGGCGGTGCTCGGGCTTCCGGGTTTCCTTCGTTATCGTTAAACCGACCAATTGTGTGACATCGGTCGCGAATGACTTCCTTAATGGCAACTTTAACTGCACGCACAGAGGCTCGGCAAAAGTCATTCAATGTCTCGATAAACATGTTCTTGCTTTCCCAGAACGCATACGTGAGCGCTCCAGTCTCTGCTCCATTGTCTTATCTTGTGCGACGATGATCCATCGCCTCGGTAAACTTTCGCCCCTCACGATACATGGAAAAAGCCACCCCGGTCCCTCTTTTCCGATTTGTTTGCTGTTTACGGAAAGCATGTCATGCTTTTGACTTGCGCACGGAGGTTGACCATCTCAAAGTTCAACTACGGATGGTCCGGGGGAGTTCATGTTGGGATGGACTAGGAGAATGGACGGAGGCTCGCAGTCTACTCCGCGCCCACATGCCCTAGGTGCAGCCACGAGGTCGAGTGGCCGTTGAGTCAATGCCGTTGCCCAAATTGAAAGCTAGTTCAGATGATGCGCTAATCTAAAAGTTCACCGGCGACCGTAGGCTTTTACGAACCTGCTGTGCGAAAAGTGCGCGTAAAGCTGGCGTATTGGAACCCTCGCATTTGCCAACGGGCGGCGAATGCGATCAAACGAATGGCTAGATCTCGATTGATGTGACATTACACTGCAGGCCATGTAATCTCCCGAACGTCCTTGCAAGCTTCTGACCACCATAATCTGTCGGAGAGCACCAATGAGGGGCGCAATCGAATACCCCGCGAACGCGAATTCTCACCTGCAGCACTGCGGCACTGTTGTGGCGTTTGAAGGATTTTGGAGCTTTTTTTGAAGATGTGAAAAACGCTTAGTGGAAAAATGACGAGGGAGGCACTTCAGCGAACGATGGATGTCATCAAACTTTAGATGACGTCGAGGAGAGCGCGAAGAGCGCGGACGCGCAAGACAGGCCGTTAAGACCGGATCCTTTGGAAAGCTAGCTGCACCGCCTCCAGTGTTGTGCCGGATCCGATGGCAACCGCGTCCGCAACGGCCATAAGGGTCTAAGGGTCGAACGTGAACTGCAAGGAAACGGGTCTTTGGTTGATAAACACGCCATGATCAGGGTCTAGCGCTTATTTGATCTGCCGTGCGTGGTGAGAATTGAGGCAACGCGAGTCTACTTTGGGCGCAAGCCACAGGAGCAACGGGCGGACTTTTGGAATGCTTGTCCTTGTCGCGGGCGGCTAGTTTCACCTTCGCTCGGCGACGTAACACGTCAAGCTTACGAGAGACACCGAGGCTTAAATCTTTAGCGGATATTGGTGTAACTGGTGGAACGCGAGCGGCCGGTGAGGGGGACAGGTCTCGATACTGCACGTTTGTTAAAAGGCGACGGTTCGACGGTATCCTTCAAGATGGATGGTCTTTGGTCAACTTGCGCCTTTCACGCTTCGAGAATTTGGGCGTGGCTTCAAAACACTGACAACATGTTATTGCAACTTTGGGCTCCTGTCGTCTTCGTGACGGCTGTGCTGGGGCTTTATCGGCTATGGAAGAAACTCACCACGAGACTCAACTTCCCAATCGTGGGATCACCGGGTGATCAGAATATGGCATACGCAGTACTAGAAGGACACCAGAAGGTAACGCTTCCGACATATCTTTCTAGTCGATTTTCAAGATGCTGATTGACGGTCGCTTCCAGTACCCGGATACTCCATTCATTGTCCCAGCAGATCCACCGTAAGTTGACATACCCGAGACATGTAAGAAGCTTGGCTAACCAGAGATCACAAAGGCGAGTCATCCTTCCAATGACTCTCTACCAAGAAGTCATTCACGCTGCTGAATCCGAGTTCTCCTTCGGTGCCGAGCTGTACGATGTCTTCCTCGGCAAATACACCCACATCGGAGTTGACAACCCCGACGTCATCGGCGCAGTGCGAGTCGATCTTACCAGGAACTTGAATGGGGTCTTGCAGCCCATTCAAGATGAGGTACGCCACGGGATGGAGCAGCTCGTCGGTTCTTCGACCGAGTGGCAGACATTCAACCTCCACAAGACGATTCTTCGCATGGTCGGTCTCATGAGCGGCCGGGTGTTCGTCGGCCTGCCTCTGAGTCGTGACGAGGAATGGCTGGCAGCGTCAATCAACTTCACCGTCGACGTCGCGAAATCACGTGTGGCAATGTTGAGGCTGCACCCCTTGATCCGACCGTTTTTCTTGGGCTTCTTGCCTGAGGTCCAGCACATGCTCAGAGAGCAGAAGAGGGCGCAAGAGTGGATGAAGCCACTAGTGTCGGACTTCGTTCAGAATGAGTTCAACCTAGAAGAGAAGGCGAAGCCTGGGTCGCGAGGCGCCTTCATCTCATGGATGATGAAGTACCTGCCACAAGAGAGGCGGACTGCCGAGGCCGTCGGCAACAACCAGATGCTTCTATCATTTGCGGCGATACACACCACATCAAGCACAACCACTTTCGTGAGTACTATGACAAACTCCCAAGTGTCCTGACTGCTGACGTTGAAATAGGCGGTGATGGATCTTCTTGGCCATCCGGAATACATCCAGCCTCTTCGAGAGGAAATCCAACAAGTCATAGCGGAGGACGGATACCAGCGAGACGAAACCGGAAAGAACTATCTATCGAAGACATCTCTCAACAAGCTCAAAAAGCTGGACAGCTTCATCAAAGAGAGTCAGCGGTTAAGTCCTCTGAACTTTGGTAAGGCGATGCAACTCCACACGCCGACCTTAATCCCGGTGACTCACTCATATCATTGCAGGTGGTTCCGTGAGAAGAGTTCGGAAAGATTATACATTCTCCAACGGCCTGAAACTTCCTGCGGGAACCTCCGTCGCCTTCCCACTATGGGGTGTTTAGTAAGTTTTTCCAACGACTATGCCGCTCACGACAATTACTCAAATAAATACAGTCAATCAGAAACAACCCAGACATTTAGCCCTTCGTACAATAGCGAGACGAAGAACGCGCCGCCCGCAGAATTTGATGGTTTCCGATTCTCGCGCCTTCGCGAGATTCCCGGTCGCGAAATGAAGCACCAAGCTGCCACCACAGGACCAGACGCTTTCAACTTTGGCCATGGCCCACATTCTTGCCCTGGCCGGTTCTTCGCTGTGTACATGATCAAGTGTATCCTCGTGGAATTGCTGATGAACTACGACATGCAGTTCAAGAGCACTGGAACAGGACCTTTGCGGCCAGCAAATATTGTCAAACAGACACTTGTTATGCCTGATTCAAGGGTTAATGTCGAAATCAAGAGGCGAGTTCAGATTTAAGCATATACGCTCGGATGACAGACAAAAGTGTTAGGAAAGCTATGTAATAAGTTATACTGGCAAATGCGAAGAAGACAGTTGTCTGTTTTTAGTTCCTGCGCATCGTAACTATGATTCTGGAAGATAAATGTACTGGGGTAACTTTTGTTGGTCTCAAAATCACGTTCATAACTACTCATACTGAGTTGTGGGTATAAGTTGCTATTCACGGCTATCGATGCCGAACCGGACTCTGGTACATCCTTGGCGCCTTGGCTTGTAGTCCATTATATATACCCTTGATGGGTCCCTTGACTTCTCTGCTTCCCGAACCCTGTACTGCTAGAACCAATTCTGCGTGTACATCTCAGCATTCGACACAGTGAAATCTGACCATCACACTCCAATCTTGTACGAATTGAGAAATCAGTGTAGGCCTGGCTTTCTCCTTGTTGTCATCGAAGCCAAAGATCACTAATAAGAATGCAATAGAAAGGAAGCTACCTCCCGATGGATGACAAAAAGATCGCGCCTGCATCAGGCAAACCGCCGCCGGCCGTTCAAGGCGGCGCTGCCATTCGACACGATTTGAACAGAAGAAAATCGGAGTTTCAGTCTTTATTCCTATTGATATGGAGATTCTCTAACGACGTTCTTCCTCCTGTCTGGGTTTTTAAAGCAGTTGGAGTACTTGTTATCGTTTACTATGTGCCGTTTTTCCTGACGAGGTGCCTGGAAATACTGGAAAGAGGCATCAGGAGCTACAAGAGCTAATGTGGAAAATCTCGGACGAATTCAAGATGGAAACGTCTCCCACGCAAATTTTGTATCTTGGCTGCAGCGCCACTCTAGGATAAATATGTCGAGCGGGAATCTTCTCCGCGCGCGTTTCACTTTACATCTTGGTTGGAAGCAAAACTATTTCGTGATACGAACCAGTTTAGATACTATTACACGATTCCAGAGCATACACGATGCCAATTTCCCCTGGGTGATTGATTTGGACATGAAGATAAGGGGATGCCCAAATACACAACATTCCAAGCATACATGTACGCCACGGTTGGCATCCACTTCCATGTCTCATCACGGGCCCCTGCGATCGGGGTACAAGGGAGGGTATTATGAGGGCTGTTTAATAGCAAGTACCATATGTGCCGTAGTTGAACCTGCCCTTGTTGATGTTGACGTGCAGCTTGGCCTTCCATGAACCATTGTTGTCGATTGGGTAGCACCCAAATCGATTAGTCTCAGAGGAACGATCCAAGTGAGTCCTCAGAAGTCGACTGATGCAACCAACCGGCGCCACTGTCAGTGCAGGAGTGACTCGGACCGATCTCAGAACGATGGTGTAGTCTTTGCTCTGTCGCTTTTCAACCGGAGTACGTGCCATCAAACTCTCCGATGCCCCGAAGGAAAAAGATCCGGAAAATGATTCATAGGTGAGTTCCTTCGTGGCGGAATTATAAATGTATTCGCTGGTTATCTTGACGTCGATCGTTCCCTCTTCAGAGACCTGGCGCTTTTGCATTCCATGAAGGTCGGCCGGGATCGCAAAACGAATGTTGGTGTCATCGGGAAGACCTGCACCCGCGATGGCTCGACGAGAGTCAGGAACGGGCTGGCCGCCGCCGCCGCCGTTTTCGTCCCCAATCCAAGCAGCCCTGACATTACGACCCGCTCGGATAGCGGCCGCCATGCCGTTCAGCCATTCTGTGAGCGCGCCGGGGCCGTACGAGATGATATATGCACCGCCGGCGACCCAGACAGCGTAGCGGTGAGGCATGTTCTCGCAAACAATTCTGGCGAATCCAGTCAAATCCTGGCAGTAGTTGTAGCGCTGTTGGAGCGCTGTTGGCGGCTAACAAGGCTCAACTCGGTGTTCAAGTCGAAAACTGTTGTGTTCGGGGGCGTGTTGCGCCAGGTGTCAATGACCGCTGGATCGTCGGGTGTCTCATATTCAGAGATATCAACCCACTGACTTGAATTGGTGCCGAGCATTGAAAAGAATACGTCGAGACTGTCCAGTTCTCCGAGGTCGATGGTTGGATTCTCTTGAGCGGCACTGGTGTCGACTGCGCCCACGCAGGCGACAGAGGTCAGAATAGCCACGCAGACTCGTGAGAGGAGCATGTTGATGGCTGAGAAAACGAGACTTGGAGGGTGCTAAACAGTGTTGTGTTGAAAGCTCTGCGGAATTCAATTTTTTGCAGAGGTCCCAAGTTGTACTTATACTTCGGGCTGGTTGTCGCGAATCTTGCATCTGCTGTTGAGGCGTGTCCTGGTGATGATGGCCACTGTCTGACAGAGAAAGGCATTGGTGGCTCGTAATCCGCCCTCACAGCATAGTCTTCATTCTTTGCCCAGCCAAAGCCGGAACATCGGCAATGAATGTGTTTACCGGTCCATCCTCGTACCAACAGCCAAGGCCGTTAGATCTTGGTGGTCCACTGCGGTTCCACCATTGGCATAGAGAGATTCACCGGCTAACAACGAAAAAACGGCCCGCCAGACTTGGCCCCTGCGGCACGGGTTTAAATGGTAGTCATAGCATGGTCGAATTCCTCTTAATCAGGCAGGTGTCGACTAGTTCAAGTGGGATGAAAAGTTCCGCTGCGCAAGAGTGTTCGACAAAGCCCGCTCTAGGCTACCGTTTCAACTAGCCGAGTGCTTAGCGAAGACTCTGAGCCGTTTCTTCTGCAACTGCAACCAACACGTTCCCACAACAGCTATGAAGTTGCCCAGCACAGAACTCCACAATCATCAGAAGCTCCGCAAGTTCATGAGGCACAGCTATTCGGGAGGACGGAGCTGGGAGGTCTAGTAAACAGCCAAGGACAAACCATCAACTTTGAAAGATCCAGTTCTCGCCCGGGCTAGCAGCGTGACTGGGCTGGCATCATGCCATCTATCCATCTTGACAGGCCTGAGGTCGCATCTAAGGTCCAGACCTCTTCGGATCATGCCCGAAAGTTCAATGGGTTCAAATAAGCCAAGATGTGATCAGTCTAGTGGGCCTCGTGTTGGTGTCTGATGGATATTTCTCATATTCGGGCGAACGGCATGGCGGCACTCTTGCGCTTAGCTCGGATGAGGCAATCGTGCTGGCTCTGACTGTTAAATATCGCGAGGGGGCACCACTCAGAGAAATCCGCTCATATCATACATTAGCATCAATACCCAACAAAGTGCACATATCTTCGTCTGTCATCATGCGCGTAACCAAGTTCATCGTCCCCTTGTTTGCCATGGGCAACGCCGTATGCGCCAGCTTTGCCGCCTCGTGCGATCTTTGCAACCTTGTTGGCACTGCAACGTTGGAATGTCTCCAGTGTCGCAGGCCCGATGGCTCCTGGAACCGCGGTCCAAAGCTCAACTTAGGCGACTGCTTCGTAAACAGAGACGGTCATCTCTATTTCGGCAGAGGGTACGTTGCCGGCGTATTGAGTTCAAAATCTTTTCACCGCGACTGCTGACACAAGACCCTGTAGAGGACAATTCCAGCAAACTTGTCGTAACATTCACATGAAAAGTTGGAAGAACATATACGAATTGCGCGCAGATTGCGGTAACGGAAAAGGGGGACACGTCGAAAATATGGTCAGCCTTGGTAGGTGCAAAGCTCTACAAGCGTGCTTGCCAGCCTTTTAATCATTTGCATAGATATAAACATTCACAACTCCAACGGGAACCTTGCTTGTAGATAGAGAGCTGCCGAGGTAGCTAATATGACCTCCAGAGGTTAGACACAACAGAAGATACACACTTATCCTATCACTGGGCTACACTAGACCCTACATGAAATACTCTGCTGTGTATGAGAGTCTCAAGAGTGTTGCCCCAAATATACACAGGAAATAATTATGCTATCTTATGACTTTAAGACTGTATTTCTATGCTCTCTACTAGAAAAAGCTACCAGTTTATGATATGGAAAATACTTCAACTTCAGATGAGCCCGATCACTACCAACCTTGTTAGCAGATTTATGCTTATTTGGTGCTATGGAGTCCTAATGTGCCTTCTGCACACGCAACAATCCTGGGATAGACATGGCTTGATGAGAGGAAATTGACATTGTGTTGTCGATAATGATAGGCATCGTAATCAATTCTTTTGGGATGACAATTGTTGTCGGCTTAAAATCTACATTTCGCGAGCCCTATGAGGATCGATTCCTAAGAAGGAAAATATTCGTCTCCCTCATCCTTGTACGCGCCGTTATTAGTCACGTAATAGTGAGCATCTAGATCCTACTTACTTTCAACTGAAGAAGGAAGGACACAATAACTCAATAGCGTTTGTCTGAGTGTTGCTCGCCGTGATTTACAAAAAGTCGCTAGAGCGGCAACCAAGCTGCAGTAAAAAGTCTAAATAGCTCATAATATATATATAATCTTAATTAAAGTGTACTAAACTACTTCTTCCTCACTGCTGAAGATGCGCATTTAGTCTTTATAACAGGAGTAAATATTAAATTTAGGTAGGTAGGTAGGGCTTATGAGCAAACGCAGTAAAAAGCAAAAAGAGAGGTCAATCGCTGACGGGAATTGAGCCCGACGTGGGGGTCGAACCCACAACCTTGAGATTAAGAGTCTCACGCTCTACCGATTGAGCTAGCCGGGCAGATGCGAGCATCTGCTGGATTGCCTGACGTCGAGCGGTGGGAGTGGCATCATGTAGCCGTAGCCGCGCAATTTTCGCTGGCACGATGCGAAAATTTCGTGTGGTGTCTCCAGTTGATGCGAAGTGGATCAGCGTTGCAAGCCCAAACCATGTCTCCAAACCCTCGCGGGCTCGGCGGCGGGCCAGTCGGATGAGCGATCGACAGGGACCCATCGCAAAAGGTTCAGTCAAGTTCGGACGAGCAAGCCGACTGAACAGGTCTCCTTAAGCTTAAGAAGGGCTTCGGATGATGGCCAAGTCTCTCGAAAGGACTCAAGATGTTCGTCGCAGAGGGCTTGCGTCACACAAGTTTGTCAATTGTGCAGTCATGCGCCCATATGAAGCCAAGGGGCTTCTCCAAAGCGGTCCCTTCATCTACCCCTTTCGCCGCACACGGAGCCTCTCGCTCCGCGTTCACGTTCACGAAAGTCAAAGCCCCTCCGTCATGCCCCGGCAGGAAATCTCCAAATCCCGGCAGACGCTGCTCGATGGGGGAAGCGGGTGGATGTGGAGACGCAAAAATAACCTCCGTCGCCCCCTGGAATCTTAATGATCTTCCCCTCCTGTGATTCCCCTTACGTCTCTTGGCCATATGGGCGAGATTGAGGGGGCCTGACAGGCTGTTTGAATTAGAATGGTCTCGGGCAGTTGGAATAAGGTATATATCCCACCGGCCGCACCCGTTTGTCTGGATCTGATCCAGACGGTTCGAGTTGCATCCGATCTTTCCATTCGCTTTTGTTTCTTTATTCCACCCCCGTGCTGATCTTCCGCGATAACCATGGCGAGATCCACGGCGCTTTCTCTGCGTGCCGTCCTCGCGTTTGCCGCTGGCGTGTATTCGCAGTCGTGCATCGGCACCGACGGGGCCAAGGTTTACGAGGCCGAGGACGGTGTCCTCTCCGGCACGACGGTTGATACTGCCCAGGCTGGCTTCACTGGTGAGCACCGAAAGCTTCATTCGCAACTACACCAATCTGACTTCGGTTTTCATAGGCACCGGATACGTGACCAGTTTCGAAGATGACACCGACAAGCTCACCATCAACGTTGACTGCACCGGTGACGGCCAGAAGCTCTTCGATCTCAGCATCAGATACGCCGGCATTTACGGCGAGAAGCGCACCAACGTCGTCCTCAATGGCGGTGCTGCAAGCGAGGTTCTCCTCGCTGCTGGCGAGACGTGGGCGAATGTCTCCGCTGGTCAGGTTCTCCTGAACCAGGGCAACAACACGATTGACATCGTCAAGAACTGGGGATAGTAAGTTCACTGACGCGATATTCAACGCTCTATGACTGACCACAGAAGCTACCTCATTGACTCCATCACCCTCACACCCTCTGCAGCCCGCGGACCCCACAACATCAACGAGGCCCTCGTCAACGCCAAGGCAAACACCGACGCCAACGCCCTCTACAAGTACCTCCGCTCCATCTACGGCAAGAACATCCTCTCAGGCCAGCAGGAACTCTCCTACTCCAACTGGGTCAACGAGCAGATCGGCAAGACCCCTGCCCTCGTCAGTGTCGACCTGATGGACTACTCCCCCAGTCGCGTCGAGCGCGGCACCGTCGGAACCGCCGTCGAGGAGGCCATCACCCACGCCGAGCGCGGCGGCATCGTCTCCGTCCTCTGGCACTGGAACGCGCCCACGGGTCTGTACGACACCGAGGAGAACAAGTGGTGGAGCGGCTTCTACACGCGCGCCACCGACTTTAACGTCGAGACTGCGCTCGCCGACACCACCAACGCCAACTACACCCTCATCATCCGCGACATTGACGCCATTGCTGCGCAGTTGAAGAAGCTTCAGGATGCCGGCGTGCCGGTGCTCTGGCGCCCGCTGCACGAGGCCGAGGGTGCGTGGTTCTGGTGGGGGGCCAAGGGTCCTGAGGCGTGCAAGAAGCTGTATGCTTTGTTGTACGACCGTCTTACGAACCACCATGAGCTGAGCAACCTTATCTGGGTGTGGAACTCGGTTGCGGAGGCTTGGTACCCTGGTGATGAGACTGTTGATATCCTCAGCGCTGATGTCTACGCCCAAGGCCACGGAGTAAGTGCCCCTTAAGTCAAATTTAGTACGAACCTTGCTCACCATTATCTCAGCCCATGACTACTCAATACAATGATCTCATCGCTCTCGGCGGCGACAAGAAGCTCATCGCCGCGACGGAGGTCGGCAGTGCTCCCTTCCCTGACCTCCTGCAGGCGTACGAGGCCCACTGGCTGTACTTCTGCGTCTGGGGTGACACCTTCATCAACAACGCCGAGTGGAACAGCGTCGCGGATCTGAAGACGGTAAGAATAGCGGCCATGGTTCGATTTTCTCCAAAACTAACAGTCGCTAGATCTACGAGAGCGAGTACGTGCTCACCTTGGATGAGATCCAGGGCTGGCGTGGCTGAAAAGCATCCTTCGGTGGACCGGAACATATTTCACTGTAGATATTCAATTGACACCATCTGTACATTGCTTGTCAAAATTTCCTGACTACTTTCTTCGAAATTCGTGATGCGTCTGGTCTGCAGCCCGGTGAGGAAAGGTTCTCTGTACTATACATCGATGTGATGTGGATTGACCACCCCCTATCTCTACTCCATCCTCTGCCCGTCTTGTTTTTCTTTTTTCCGAACGTTCACATTGGCCAAGTCGGTGAAAGCTGCAACACAACAAGACCCAGAAAAAAAGTCTCTTCAATCGACCGCCTCAGCAATTCCAACTCTCGACACGATGCCAGGCGATCAGAATCAAATGCAGTCCCTCAATATAGATTCTGCTGGTCTTGCCGTGGTCCATGAGGAGCTGATTAAGATCGACCGATCGCTCCGGCACCATCTGAATGGGCAGACAGAGCCTCCCGAGGGCGTAAGTGCCTGGGTGCTTGTTAACACCCGGGTCCGAGTGACCCGAGTAGACCGGCCTCCAAAAAAGCTCCGCCCAAGCAATTTCAAAGCCAGGATCCCCGTGATCCGAGACTTGATTCAGCGGCGGCAAGACCTGTGGGCTGTCTACAACGACCGCGCCCGACCGCATGTGTCGCAGAGCAATATACTCCATCTCCCGCGAGAGATCTTGGGCATGATCCTTTCCAACTTCGATACAGACGGTCCAGATCGTGACTACACACAGCCAGTTCCAGATCGTGGACGCGATATCATTCAGACCATCCAGTCGCTTCGGCTGAGTTGTCGTCGACTCCACGATGAAGCATCTCATCATTTGGTGCCTCACGTATCTATCGAAATGAATCCCGATTCGTTGGAGCAGGTTGAAAAGATTCTTGCTCATCAACTTATCGGGCATGGAATAAGAGGCCTTCGCATCATAATTCCGTTCTATCCCCAAGAGATGGTCAATAATTTTTGGGTGTTCACGAGGGTTCAGGCTTCGCGCCTCAGACCGGCATATCAAACAATTCGGACGATGGAAGGCCGAGAACGTAAAGAGAACGACGACATATTCTTGCCTTCGATACAGACATTGCTGAGCCAGTGGGAAAACATGTTCCGGCCACCACACACCTGTCAACAGACGAGGACAATGATCGACGTGGCGTTTTTAGGGTACAGAAAAGCCCACCAGCAGCAGTTCGATATGAGGTGGGACTCGTTGCAAGAAAGCCTTGTACAGATAATGCGGAGGATGCCTGGAATAACTCAGTTGGAAATCTATGATGAGCCGGTGACGGGACGCGACAAGATTCTCGGCTGGCATGCCAACTCCTACCTTGGTCTTCTCAGTAACCTCTCCGAGAGGTGCATGGCTCCCTTAAAGTGGGAAGACTATGACTACCTGGGGAACGAACCAGTCCTCAAGATGGCCGACGCCGCTTCTATGCGCAACCTTCTGGTTCACCTTGGAACGGCCGGAATCAGGCTCACTCGACTCTCCATAAAAACATCAGCACCAAGATCTTTTCGAGGTTTGGAATGCGATGCCGACAAACAGGCGGCCCTGCAAACACTCGCGGAGAATCTTCAATACTTCCACTTTTGGACTGGAACGCAGAAGGAGAACGAGCTTCGATCGCACAAAGCGCTGGAGGCAGTAAATACATTCTTCAGCGCACTCAATAGCAGCCCGAAGCTGCGAGTGTCGGATGTGGACTTTGGGGGCATAAGTAGGGCCGGGGTAAATTACCATCGCTTCGACCCGAGTCTGTCAAAGTCTTTGAAGAAGCTCGTTCTCCGCAGGGTTCACATCAGGGCGCTGACTTTGGCGAAGTTCTTTGCCACGTTGAAAGCCCCGCTGGACCTGGTGATGATTGGGTGCAGGATGGTTGACGGAAATTGGCTACACCTTATGGACACGATGAAGGAGTTGGCCGATCCGGCGATACCGGGAGGAGAACGACTGAGGCTGCTTGCTTTCAAGGACTTGTCTGGGGCCGAGATCGATGTACTGGGGAGAAAGCGTGCCCGAAAAATATTCGATGAAGAGCATGGCAGGCTTGCAGGCAAAGACGGGACAAAGTTGAGTCTCGCGCATGCCTATATTTTGCAAAAATGCAATATTGTGGCAAACCCCCCGACCAGAAAAGCCATAGCGGAGTTGATAGATTACGACTAGGTAGGTTAAAGAAAGATACTCAAGCAACAGTTGGAATCAAGGACTTCGGAGACGAACACGCAGCCCTTGGGTCGGAGACAAGGAAATATCGCCTAAGGCTTGGCAGCTGAGCAAGGCGGGGACTGACGGAAGACGTCATCTATAAATATCCCGAGATTTTTCATCCCATATGAAGACTGTGCCAGGATCGGTATGACATCTAGTCAATCAAAGAAAGGACCTGTCCTAGAGTTTCAAATGGTCGGTACCGCGTGGATCCCTGCAACACTTCCCGACTGCCCACATAACGTAGATACTACGGCAGCGAGGACAAGCGTAGAGGATGGAAGAAGGCGGGGAGGGAACATAATGCTAAGCTTTCTGACCAATAAGCTCCTCGGGGAAGACGGATTACCGATTATTTGAAACTCTCGGCTAAGGCTTAGTTTTACAGCAGTCAACGGCAGATTGGAAAGAATGCAAGTCCTGGGCGGTGATGTGTCTTGAATATGAGCCGAGGCAAGTTGGATGAAGATGATGGATTGTTTTTCGTGCCCATCCACCAAACACTTCCTGCCTACGTCACTCTCTACTCAACTGGGACAATCTTTTACTTTCTAGTGATTGTTTCCCGAGGTCTGTAAACAAGTGGCTGTAAGAACTCATACTGGACTAAGCCGCAATGGTAGTAAAAAAAGATATGAAAAGCTGCCATATTAAGGCTCATACCCGGTGGCGAAGCAACTTCAATAAGGGGCCCCCGGGACTTCCTTTCCTTCTCCGGCTTAGATAATCCCGCCCGGAGCGGAGGAAGGCTATGCCAGTGCAGTCTTGCTGCAGGCCCATCCCACCGGTACCATCCGCCGCGTGTGCAGCGCACGCGTAGGCCGGTAGCGCAATCCTGATAATCTACGTCCCTTGCCGCTCACTACACGGTCTCCAACATTCACCTCTGGCACAGATGAGGCTCAAAGAGCTGCATTGATGCAAAGATTGGGGGAGGAGAGCTCGGGTTCTCCGATGTGACATCGTGCTTTGATGATCATCTTGTTGACAGATCAATCCTGCCAACGAAAATGCGCTGTAGCATCCAAGCCCACCGAATACAAGAGGAAACTTCCTGAACGGCGCAATGCATATTCATTGGAGTCGCTCCGCAACAGCCTTACAAGATGGCACGTATGAAGGGGTCCTGATGTTGATCTTCCACAGGCCGCCCAGAACGGCCGGTGTGACCGAGTGTTCGGAAAGGTGGGGGCGCGGCCTCGTCCCGGGACACTGATCCAGGTCCGGTGGACGGGCGGGCCCGTAGAAAAAGCTGCACAGATGCAGGAGCGGTCGATCCGCCCTACGGATGCCCGATAGCTATCGTCTGTGCTTTCCAGGGTGCGGATGCGGTGATAGGGGTGGTCCAGATGGATGAGGAGGGTGTTCATCTCTTCTACGAAGCCCTCCTTACGAATAGCCTCGGTGCCCTTACGTGGATGCTTCTATGCGAAACTTTCCAATGATCCCCTTTTTCATGCCGTCCACCTCGAAGACCAACTAACCTATATCACCACCCCCTTGCTAACGCCTTTTCGACTTCCGTGCGCGCGGCGCCACATCCAAAAAACAGATTCCCGGGTCCCCGTTTTTTCTCTGTGGTCCCTCCGTCGGCTCCAGTTCATCCCACATCCCGAAAAACAAATCGACGTGTTGACGTATGTGCCATCTGGGATGTACCCTCATTCTAAAACAAACGATAACGGCACTGCCGTTGTGCGTTGCAAGGTCAATACCTGTTTCCTGCCTTCATTTTTGCTTTTCGGGACCCAGCCCGCTGACAGCTTGGCGGAACGGCAAACACTGGACAACGGAGGATAGCCGCGGTTTGCATGAAGAAGTTGTGATGATTGATTGAGCTGCTACGTACTACCGGTGGGGACTCAGCCTCAGTGGTCTGAGCCGCAGTATGGGATCATGGGACGGGGGGATTGGGCGTTGTTGGTTGGAAAAGCTTTTTGTGCCAGGTTTTTGTTTTTGGTGGTGCGGGAACATCACGTTGTGGTGCGGATCTTCCGGACTGAGAATTGTTCCATATCGCCTCTCGTGGCTCATGATAAATAACCATCTTACTTCCCACTTACAGACTTTCTGCTCGTCTTCTCATCACCAGCAAACGCACAGCAACACTAATATCAATACCGCTCACCTGAGTCCGTCGCTACTTCATCGCCTCACGCAACATCATATAATCCTTTCCAACAAGCAACAACAAAACATCGCAATAATGCAGCACATCGGAAGCCTCATCTTGGCCTTTGCCTCTCTCACCGCCGCGGTCCTGGGCCTCGCCCCCGCCAGCGTGAGGTCTGCCAAGTCAGCCCACGTCCGTCGTGACACCAGCTCCTTCCAGATCTACGCCTACGGCTCTGGCATTGGCGGCCTGGCTTTGTTCACTGCTGGAGGTAAGCATTCATCTCTCTGTTTCGAAACTCATATCCTCTCAGATGGAGAGTGTCATCTCATCTTCGTCCCATCTCCTCTACCACACCATCTGCATTACCATCCGATCGTCTCGGTCTAGACCCTCACTGCCGAAGTTCCCCACCATACTAACGATTCTCTCCCCAGGTGATGCCTACTTCGGAGACTACACCCAGTTCAACGACTCCAACGCGGCCCCGGTGATCTGTAAGTCTGCGCCCAAAAGCATCCCCCACATCCCTTGACTTCGTAAGTCCGAGTAGATTACTGATATCGCAACCAACAGTCACTCCCCAGACCGACGACGAGGAGACCTGGATCGGCGCGCCCAACACCTCCGCCGTCACCACCACCCCTACCTGGTCCAACCTCACCTTCACCATCCCCAGCTCCGACGCCGACGTGCACAACGTCGCCTTCCTCGAGAGCAACTCCTCCTCCACCGGCCGCCAGACCAGCGGCTTCGCCTTCTACGGCAACTTCGTCCTCGTCGAGGCCGACGACGGCAGCTACGAGTCTCTGTGGTACGCTACCGCCACCGAGACCGACGGCATCTACAACCTCCGCTGGAACGAGACCGGCGACGACACCGATGACAAGATCATCCTCAACCTCAGGAGGACTGCTCCTTCCAACTAAGTCTTGAGAACAGTCTTCATGAGAACTTGATTAGTCGTGCCGTTGGCAAGGCTTTTCTCCCCTTTTCTTTGTCACTTGGGACTCGGTTCATGTACATAGTCAAAATATTGTTCTGGTTTTGGTTGAGCAGCGGCGCAAAAAGATGGGATGTCACGGTGCATGTAGATAGACTTTAGTGTATCAATGAAAAATGCTCTGCGAGGAGCTTCAAGTGCGGTAAACAAGGTTGCCTTTGACTTTGATTTTGGATTGTTCATCACGCAAAGTTGTGCCCACGTTGATGACCAACCACTGACTGAGAAACGACAAGAAATAACGCAAATGACTGAGATGAGCCACATAAACTCCCGATACCTCGTCGTACGTTGAAAATGGCTGCGGCCCGCCGGCTTTTTCCGTTCTCAGGTGAAACAAGAAAACTCACATGCATTTTCACGTTGTTTTCCACGCTCCCCCACCAGACTGCTACCCTCTGAGTTGCCTCCCCCCGTCTCGCCACCGCCGAGTCGGCGCCGACATTGCATTGCGTCTTTGCCGCGCGCGTTCATTTACCACGCGGTCCGCGGAGTGGACGACGGTGGACCCCGTTTTCACAGCCCGTGCTGGCACCGCCCCCCTTCCCCGGATTTGCATGTTTGATTCGTCCGATGCAGATCCGCAATTAAATCCTCCTTCGTTATCAATCACATTTAGGGCTGCTCACATGTTTTTGGTGACCTTAGTGGGGAGCTGTGGGTGTTCAAGTGATTGAATTTGGCGTTGAGTAACCAAACAAATCTTTGTCTACATCAGAACATCATGTCCCATGGCAAATCACCAGGCGAGGTCGTCCGCGAGATGATGGATGGGTGGAAGCGGAGGCGTCCCAATGACCATGGGAACGGGATTCTTCGACCTCAGCCCTCTCAAATATGACAAGGCCGGTGTAAGCGGTGCCTTGTCATTAAGCCTGACCCGGCTGCCGAATATGCGTTCAATGTCGCGCTTCAGGAAGTCGATGATCTCACCCCCATACGGGGCAAAAAGGGCCTCGACAAAGACCGTGCCGCATACGCCGCCCTCTTTCCTGGGCCGGGCAGGGTCTGCTTTCGCCCGCAGCATGTTGAGCATTTCGCGCCAAGTGTCCTCATCTTCTTCGTCAATAAAGACGCTTTCCAGCCGCACAATCATATCCGTGGATCGCTCTCCGATCAGCTCCTCAAGGAGACCTGAAGTAAGGGTGACGTTGTCAAGCTCCAAACGTTCGAGTCTCGGCCATGGCTGGGACTTGATGAGGGAGGCTAGAGGTGGCCACCGCCGGAGATCGCCCCATTCATCCAACATGTGATTTCCGAAAGCGCCCGCTCCGATGCGAAGCTTTTCCAAGCTTGGAGTTGTCGATATGGCTGCCAAATATGCCGCTATAGGCTCTAGATGTGCCTGTACCGCTGGCCAATGGGCAGGTGTGATGGAGACGTCGTCGTCTCTGGATTTCATGGTGAATTCCAGAGCCCTGACGTTATGAACAAGAAGAGCAAGTTTATTTGCCTGCTCTTCAGTCGGCTGCATCATAGACAATTGAATTATCCGAGGGGGAGTGACCGTAATAGCAAGCCTCGTCAGCTGGACGCCTGCCTCGGAGAGTGCGACCGGAAGCTGTAATAAAACACCGACAGGAGCTCCTGCCCACTGCTCGGAGCAGGTGTTCGAAATTTCCCAACGGATTGGAGAAGTCATGAGTCGATAAAGTCCCGTGGTCTCATCCAGAGTATGGACATGTTGGATCACCCTGTCATAATGGTCTTTCCAGTCCGGGTCGACGTCCACGTCCGAAATCTCCAGTCTTGTAGCATTGGGCATCCGAGCCATTGCGGCGGAGATCTCTCTCAGAAAGGCCGAATCGACACCGTTTCTGTGATCCTTGCGAATTTGTTGCTGTTCATCATAGAGTTGTTTATACTGCACATGAGCTGCGCGCAGCAATCGTTTGAACGACGTCTTGAGGCTAGCGAAAGGGTCTCGCCCTCGCTTGACCTCCCGCGTGGCGATGGCCTCTTTGTCCAGCCGTTTGAGTAGACTCATCGTATGATCCGAGACTTTATGGTCTTCAGCTTCTTCTGCATCTGCTTTCTCGTTGGCGAGTCTGAAACGTTCGTGTATTCGTTCGCATTGCCATTTCTCGAACCCGGCGAAGTTGTTCAGGTTCGCCAGAGCTTTGGCATAGAAAGCCAAGTTGACTCTCACGCAGCGAACGGTATGAGAGAAGACTGGGTGATGCGAAATTTCGACTAGTCGGGCAAGAGACTGTGGCATCATTCTGACAGTGACCGAGCGGATGAGAAAGCGATCGGCCAGATTGCGCATGCGGCGACTGGTGAGGCGGAGAAATTTGACAGACTCGACGTCTCGGCTTCGGTTATGTTCACCGGACGAGACAAAATCGTCACCGTCGAGACCAATGTTTGAAGTGCCGTTCGTTACTCGACTCATGATGTCCATCAATAACTCAGTCGGGAGTTCTGTAATGCGGTCTTTGCGCATGCGAGCGATTGCGCTCCGGGCTGTGGCCAGACGGCGTTCGAGTCTCGTACCGAGAAATCCGAGAATCTTCTGCGCCTTCTGATTCTCGAGAAAATTGGGGTCTCTACTGGTTCTAATGACGTCTTTGAGGAGCGCATCGGCTTTTACGATCTCTTGGTCGAGGATGAGTGGGTCGCTGTACGGAATACTCGACTCCCTGAGTCTCTCGTCCAGCTTCGCCAGAGCGGCTGCGAGCTCAGCGGGCTCTTGCAGCTGGACATCCGGTTGCGTCAGAAAGTCCAGCGACACCTTGGGGCTAGGTTGAACCGTCATGGAGTCGGTGGTGGATGCTGTCATAGGGGATGTCAAGGGATCGTGGATGTCGGATTGGGGTGAAGTTGGGAAGCATGTTGGTGGGGTTACGCGCATCCCGGGCGAAGTGGACGCGTCAACGGCGCTAATCCCTGAAAGAGTCACGCCCTGCTATGTTGCAACGGCCAGGGGTTGGTTACCCACGTTGGAGCAAGGGTATGTGCAGCAAACACAAATATATCTCCGTACGGCCTGATTTTGGACATGAGGGTCCTTTAAACAGGACGAGGCTTTTCTGAATAATATTAATTAACAAAAAGTTGAGGTAAACAGCCAAAAATATACACAGATCGACCTCAATCCCACCGCCGGATAGCACAACACTCATTCCCTTGGCAGATTGACACAGAACCTAGATGTTGTAATTTCAACAACTGTTTGCACCTATCCAAAATTTCATTGTTGCGTCCAATCTGTGAGTCGTCACATCTTCTCGCACAAGCTGCGGCCTACTCCACATCAGTCTATCCGAGACTACGTTGGCAGTTGGTAGCTGTAGTCCCTCCACTTCCTTTTGCCCTTTCGCGTGCGTCGCTCTGTGCCGTCATTCTGCAGTAGGTTTTCTCCGACCAGCGTCTGCCACTCTGGCAGGGGTGGTTTAATCTGCCAAGTCGTGGCGGAGAAAGCTGCCCATTCCTCCTCCCATTTTCCCTCCGCCCAATATTCGTAGAGTGGAAATTTCGATTCGAACGACCATGCTTCACCGGCATCAAAGTTACAGCTGATTATAGATCGCTTCGCCATGACGTCGCGCAGAATCCGCGGGAATTTCGTAAACATAAGACCTGGAAGCCTCCGAATACTTCCATATTGTAAAATGAAACCCTGCTGCTGGTATTTGGTCCAGGCATCCTACCAAGAGGCGCCCTGTTGAATAGCAGATTCAAACATCTCAGTGGCTTGTTGGGGTGATGAGCCGGCATCTATTACCATCTTGAACGACGGTTCTGGCATGCCGGTCGCAACCAGCCTTGAAGCTTCCACCATCCACTGGGATATATTCCAAATAATGCGGTTTGAAGTCAACAATTCGTTGAAACATGCTCTACGATGGCTTTTGCATTGACTGGGTCGTGTTGGAGGATGTTCCTCCAAAGATCAACACGCCTTTCGATCCGAAGCGCGACGTTCTCTTTGCAGAATTGTATCAGACCTTGGCCGTGGCTTTCTGGCAAGGCGACAGACTCTCTATCTTCGTTCAAGACGATGTTGCGTAGCTGTAAACGGCCCTTGATAGGCAACGATTGTAGGAAATTTATGGCAGTGGCCGCAGCCGAAAAGTGATAGTTGAAGCGGTCGGCATTTCGATTGGGCATTGCCTCGCCTGATAGTGTCCGAACCCAAGCTCCAAATACCCTAACCCAAATCTGTAGGCTTGAGAGGTCTCTGTCCGATGGAAAGCTCCAAGTTGTTAACTCGCACCGGGCTACATCACGAGGACTGGGCCCTGCGCCGTATGGGAATACAGCCCATCTATCGGCCCATATCCAGTATTGTTCCAATTGTCCGACGCTGCCGGGACACTTCCGCAACAAAGCCCGGAGCAGATCCTTGCAAAATTCGTGGTAAAGAGAAGGAGATTGGCCGTAGGAGATGCCATCCAGGTAGGAGAATCGGATCTCCCATGGCGACCATGTCCCGTTTCTAAGTTTGCTCAGTAGTGGGATGAATTGAGGGTACAATGTGCTGAGTTCTGCTTCAACCTGATCAGTCATAGCACTGCCAGCAACTGCGCAAAGCGCTTCTTGTATCTTATGAATCTCCCGAATGGCGAACTCCATATCTGCAGCCCGGCATCGCAGTTGTGTTGAGGTTGTGGTAGAGAATGTAATTGTGTTGAATCGGAAGACCATGCCTTCCATCTCTCTGTTCACCTCCTTGCAAGTGAGCATGAGACTCGCCTCGATGGGGCTGCCATCAGCTTGGAATAATCGACCGCTGAGACCGTCGGCCGAACAAACATAGAAATAGCCACCCTCGACGATCGAATAGTGCTTGTAAACTTCGTGTCGCAGCTCGGGGGGCAGGGAGAACAAGCGGAAGTGTGATGGCATTGCTTTTGCCGATTTATGGCAACATTTGAGAAAGAGCAGGGCGTATTGAAATGCCGAATAATTGAAGAGAGGCGGAAAATGAGTAGAGAGGTATGATGAGTTTCGAAGGGCCACAATGGCTATTTGTAGGGGTCATGAAAGTGGAGAAGAAGATTTGAATGGACCAGGCACCTATGCGGTAGGTGGAAAATCATACCTGATGGCTTGGAACATCAAGGTTCGCAATGAGGCCAATCTGCGCCTGGCACACACTTAACGCCATTTCACTTGTCAAAAGCCATAGATTACGGAATAGTAATCTTGAGTCGGATGCTATCGACTTTTAGGGGGCAAACGTCTTCTATATGTTTCAAGGTGACGGAGTCATTGTCGGGATAATTCCAAACTTCCTGAGAAGCAACGCATATTCGTCAAAGACTTGCAGCTGAATGTGAGTATGATTTCATAAAGAGTCTACGCGGCGATGAACACGAGACGATGAGGGAGAGTTGACATTTCAGGAACGTGTGAGGATCGCGCAATAAGCAGAGTCACACAACGTGACATAGTGCCACAGGCTTTGACTTATTGGGTTCACAATAAATTGATGTCATCAAATATTAAGCATTTCGAATTAAAATAAGCCTCAAGTACATCATTTTGAAACCGACTTGTACACGTTTTCCAACTCAGCCCTCCAGGCCCTCCAGCATACAAATGGTCTAGAGAAGAGCAAGCGCAGCCAGACCGCAAGCACCCAAAGCAGTGGCAACATTGACAAAGGAGACGCGCTCAGCTCCAGCGACAACCACATGGGACGGCAAAGCCATACCGGTGCCAGTAGGCTGGGCGACTCCAGGGGCGGAGGCAGAGCAAGCGGTGGGGGTAACCAGGGAGCCATCGGGTCCGAAGGGGCTGTATCCCAAGCAGCTGGCGTAGTTGGCAGCACAGGTGGAGCGGTTGGCGTTAGGGTCGCTGCGGCACTGGTCATAGACCATGGCGCACTTCTGAGCACACTCGTTGCCAGCCGGAGCAGTGGGCGCCGCGCCAGTCGGGGCGGGAGCCGGGGTCGTAGCGGCAGCGGAGCAGGCAGTCGGGGTGACAAGCGATCCGTCGGGGCCGAAGGGGCTGTAGCCCAGGCATCCAGCATACTCGGCAGCGCAGCTTGCGCGGTTGGCGTCAGGGGCGCCGCGGCACTTGTCGTATGAGACGGCGCAGGCGGCGGGGCATTCGGCGCCGGCCGGGACGGTGGGGGCGGGAGCTGGGGTTGTGGCGGCACCGGAGCAGGCGGTGGGGGTCACGAGGGAGCCGTCCGGGCCGAAGGGGCTGTAGCCGAGGCAGCCGGCGTACTCAGCGGCGCAAGACGCGCGGTTGGCGTCCGGAGCACCGCGGCACTTGTCGTAGGAGGCGGCGCAAGCGGCAGGGCAAGGGGCGACCTCGATGGGACTAGGGAGGGGAACCGGAGTGGCGGAGATTTGGGCCGAGCAGGCGGTCGGCGTGATCAGCGACCCATCAGGAGCGAAAGGGCTGTATCCCAAGCAGCCGGTGTACTCGGCGGCACAAGAGGCACGGTTGGCGTCGGGGGCGCCGCGGCAAGTGTTGTAGGCGTTGCCGCAGTTGGTCGCGCACTCCGAGGTCGGGGCTCCGGTCGGGACCGGGCCCATGTGGGTGATGGTGCAGGGGCAGTCGGTGATGGTGAAAGTGGTGGCCTCCTTGATGGTGTAAGTCTTGGGGCCGTGGGTGATGACCGTGGGACCAGGGCAGTAGGTGGTGAGGGCGTTGACGACCTGGGTGACATAGACGGCGTCGGCCATCGGAGAGCCGTTGGCGACCCGAGCGGCGCCCAGGACGAGACCGACCAGGAGAGAGCCCATGGTAGAAGTCATTTTGTTAGGAGTGATGGTGAAAACGAACGTGAGGTTGAAGATGGAAAAAGAGTGGATGAGTTGCGATGCAATCGAGATGTCTTGTGGAAATGCAACTGAATGCGAATTCGATCCCTTCTTTATAGGCTCCTTCTCGGAGGCAACTCCGTTGATCAACTAGTAGTACAGCTAATATGTGTGTTTGAGCAAGCGAAGTGGTACGAAATTTCGCTGCATTCTACTCATAACCATCGCGTTCCAGAATTGTTTATCGTGTCCCTCGCGCCTCGTATCATCGTAGCAGCATTTTAGCTCAACCGCGTCTCGTATTCCCACGGGCACCATACTCGAAAAGGTCGACGGCGGCTCGACCATCACTGCTCTAAAAGCCAACCCTAAACGCTAAAATGTCTCTGGGGGAGAATCTAGTCGGGAGCGCGCCCCAGCCGTTAAGATTAACGACGTCATTGTCGTGTGCCTAGCCCCAGAACTCGTCTCGACCCGGAATGCTATCCTTTAAAAAGACGGGCCTGTGTTCATAATCCGCGAAACATGCTAAGTCGGATCTCGGCGGCTGTGAATCGCGGGGAAAAGAGTCAGGGGAGGGAATGTCTCAACCTACTTGCATGGCATGTCTCGCCAACGACAAAAGGGGCAGATTGAACGGTCTCTGTCCAGCGTGCTAGCGGAATTCCGCTGCACCAAACGGAGAATTTGAACTTGGCTCTCGGGCAGAGGACGCGGCCCGATTGAGCAGCATTTCCTCCAGTGCCCTTGGGACCCCTCTCCCTTGCTCTCAACCGGAGTGGATGCCGAAGGCTTTTCAACCAGTCAGATGTGAGATGTCCATCAAGGCAATTCTGGGTGAATTCCAATTGTCGGTGCTAACGAATCCCATGATCTGACCCTAGGTGGACTCCAGAAATTGGTGTTGTCGGCTATATCATGGCAAAGCATCCTGAACTCTCAGTGTTGCATCAAGGCCGCCAGCAGAATTCAAAAAGTTGGATTTGGTCCTGGATGTCAACATCATGACCAAGACGGGGCGGCAATGCAAGGTGTGGCACCAACTTGGAAATTTCTGTCATATCAGATACGTTCTTGATTACAATTTTCCCCGAAGACTTGGTCAGTCCACTTGGCGCACACTCAATCCAGCCGAAGACTTCTCAAGAAACGGCACCGAGGCCACAAAATTGCCCGTTGTGTCACTAGTCGACGTATTCTCTAATACGCATCTCAAATACCCTTGGTCTTTTGTGCTTATTGGGCAAGTTATAGTTCAAGAAGCTGTTTCTTTGCGACTTTCACACAATCCGGATGGGATTTAAAGATGAAGTTGGGCAAGTATTCTTTGCAAGGCAATGGCACCATGACCGATACGTTGATATTGCGCAGGGTAAGTTAAGTAACTACTCATGATAACACATCATTTTGACTTGTGATTTGACAACGCGAATCACGTGCAAGTCAGGTTAATGTGCGTCTGATGGTAACTCTGCCGCGCAGAGATTGAAACTATTGCTTGAGGCCGTCGAATATACACGGCCTTCTCCTCTGGTGAAGCGCATCAAATGAATTTCTTGGGGAGCTAGGACCTCCCGTCTCTTATTGTTTGAGTTCTGAAACTGCTTTATCTACAACAATATTTCTTCCGTCATGGCCGGAGACTAAGCATTCTTTGCCACCTTCGAAAATCCGCTTACCACAAGCCTGGACGTGACATCGCGCATATTGTCAAGATCTTGCCCAGTGATGTACAATTCATTACAGTCATATGATGCAGGTGATTCGTGGGTTTTCGCAATAAAGTCGCATTGCATAGACATAATAGGTATATGGAATCAAACGGCACACGGTTGACTATGAATTGACTGGCAACCTCGAGCCTCATCCATATGTACCTACGCATGTTGGGTCCAAACGCTCACCTATAGCCTTGTTTCTCCTTCTCAGCAGATGGAAAGTAGTTTGAATAACCCAACTCTACACTTCGGCAGTAATATGTTCGGTTGCTGAGCTGACTGCCACACAGCTCGCCACGCCGGACAAGCCCGGCGTTTCCACCGGTAACTCGGCAAACATACTTTCAAGTAGATTGCCTGTCTTATGTTTCCAGTCAAAGAGTGGGACGAAGCGCCCTTCTCGTGGGATTTTGTTGGCCTTACGTGCCGCCGAAGGCTACAAAGATCCGGTCCAAAATCTTGTGCGCGGATGTCGTGTTGTCAAGATCCACCAATCAACACCAGCTCCTCCCTGGCGGTGTTGGACAAAAGGGCGGAAGCACCCATGCAGTTAGTTGCGGGGACATTGGCCCCGTTTGGTTGCGTAGGGCATCAAAAGAACGCTGGTGACTTGTTTGAGCCTCAATAAAGTTCGGCGTGTACGATCGATGCCATTGGTTGAAATCAGGGCCAAGTCAAGAATCCATCGGCTGCCCCAATTGTATACCTTCTTGGATGATCCTCATTTTCATTTCTCCGTCCCTTCTGGGCACGGTCACGGGTACCCTCGGGAAACCTCGCACACACCGAGTGACACCTAAGCTTGCGTTCAGGATATACAAGGCCTGAGTCATGCGGAGCGTTCCATAAAATGTTCTAGAACTGGGCTTGGCCAACGTACCGTCACTCGTATAAGTCAGGGCCTAGATACTCTTGGTATGGAGATATCGGGTGCGCAGAGTCAGGTGCCCTTCACCTTGCCTATGTCAACAGAACCCTTCGAAGATCGTCAGCCTCCATACCGACATGATGAACTCTTGGAATGAGGCAGGGCAGGATATCCGACTCGCCAATAAAGTCCAGAATCCAATATTCACTTGCAGGCCCCAAGTACCACGTTAACAAACGTTCAGGGTGGTATCGTAGACGTGATGTTTCCTATGATTGCCTGTTGTTGCTGTCGGAGGAATCATTGAAGGCGTAGCCATTTGGCCCCACACGACTTGACAACTCGATTCATAACGAAGCATTTCTGCGCTGCTTGTGGTCAATATTGGCGGTGTCAATAGTTCTTGTCTTTTTGACACGAGCCATTCGCTGCCAAATCTGCCAGGGACCTTCATTTTTGAAGGTTCGACAGTAGTGATTGGTCTTTTTGGCCACAATTCATCCTTTGTAATTATTGTCTTGATCCTGAGGCCGATGCTCTTCGACTTATTTACTCATATGCCATCCCCCTTGCTGCATTCAACGTAGAGTTGAGTCATGCCGCGGCCCACCAGTCACCCTGGGCTACAGCGCCGCATGACATCACTGTTCGAAACGGTCCTTGAATTACTGGTGTTCTCGATGATCTTACGCAGATGTTATATATCACTTGTCCTCCGGGTTTCGATGGTAAGTCTTTTCTGATAGTTACATATACACATACGTCGGTAGACCATGGTCTTGAGAGATCGCTCTTGTTTGTCCCGAGAAGCAGCTTGTGACATTCCCGACTTTTGCTGGTTTTCACCTTATACAGCTTTTGTGATCGCGATCCAAAGTTGATGGTCTTTGTCATACACTTATTTACTCCGATATTTTCGCTACGATATCGTCGATTGCTTTGAGGATAACGTTCAAGTTTGGGGGTTCTTGGTGGCATGTCAAGATAATAAATAGTCACACAGACTGCTTTTCCAAGACTTCTTGGTTCAACGAGCTGTCTTTCTGTGTTGCCTGGGGGGTTGAATGCTATTGGTAAACGCAAAAATCTGCTCCTCAAAGCTAAACCTTCTCAGCCCGACTGCCAGTCTACGTGACCCTCGTCATCATGTCATTTCGGTGTTCTCGTATCAGCACAAGGTCGGCCAGTTGCCCAGCAACGGAAAGGAGTTCTAGCTCTGTGCTGGCAATGAGGAGACATTACAATGTTGAAGAGTAAAATAGTCACTACTTAGTAAAAACAATAGGTCACGCGAACACTGCATTGGTTCATCGGGAGACCATGCCTATCCAGTGACGAGGGTTGGATATTCAACACCAAGTTTGATTCCTTACTAACACGCTATAGTCTAAGCAACAGCACGCTGAACATGGGTTATCGAAAACTTGGCTTTACCAAATTTCTGATTGGATCGATCTTGATTCACCGATACTTCGTACTCCTCCCACTGGTCTGGTACACAGGCTAAGGCTGGACTGACGAGGAAATGGGAATGCCAGGTCACGGGCAAGCGTGTCGGGTCATGATTCGACGGTGAAGACATCAGAGCCATTGTGAAGTATCAGACGCAATGAAAATGTCATTGCATTCAATGGCAACCGACTTTGCTAGATCCTCTGTCAGCAGGTCAAAAACAGACCCTGCGTTCTCCATTCATTTGGGTTTCCAGCCTTATTTCAACTCCAACATTCGGGAAACTGCTGCGCGGTCGGGAGCTTTATCATTGTTGAGATCTCTGCCTCGCTGCACCCTGGTGATCTACGAATGCAGCATGAGTGGGGCCACTCCGAGGTATTGTGCCACATCCCCAGGCCATATGCCGAAGCGCTTTTCCGCTCCATGTACGTGTATGTGGCAGCAAATCCACTTGCGACAAGTTGTTGGTCAGCTGGACTTCTGGAAGAGTAGCGGTATCTGGCAAACCCCTGTCGGCTTCTTCAGTCTTGGGCACCACCTCAAGCCTATTCAGGAAGGCCACGGAATCCAATACCGAAAAAAACGACGCGTGCATACATACGCAGCGGCGGTCGCCCACCCAACCCAAGGATACCCAGCTATCCACACTAGCGTTCCCAATCAAGATGCGGCCGTTTTGAAATCCATAGAAATTCGAGAATCCTTGGGGAAATTGCTCAAAGTGTTCTCACAGATACGTAAGGTCAGGGGGTTACAGATAGACAGGGCAAGGTACGGTTAGGGCTAAGGATAACGGTGATTCTAGCCGCTTGTGATTCTGAGATGTACACGTGTTTGTGTTTTTCAGTTAGACATGGGGCCACCGAGTACCGAACAGGGGGACGCCGAATACCGCTACTCCTGATGGATCGTTGGCTGCAGCTCGTGACGGCCACGCGACCGAACCAGCCAGGCGCAGACCAATCAGTCAGACCACCGTTCGCGTTGTGGGGTTTGAAGCACCCCAGAGCCGTGTTGAAGAATCCAAGCGAGAGGCTTCTTGTGCCATGGTGTCCTTGACTATTTATGCAGATGAGAAGTGGAGCCGAAAAGATTGCGAACCTCGCTCAGACTGTTGGGAGCCCACCAAGTGGACGATTGGTTATCAACGAGGGCGAAAGGGGGTTGTCTTGGGTGACGAACACAGCACAAGCGCAGGAAATGAACAGGCTGGGCCTGGGATTATGAATCGCCAGGATTCTAGAAACGCTGCAGGACCGTTGAAGACGGGGCAGAAACACCAATCATGTCGCGCAATCAGTGGATACGGACGGCTTCTCCTTTGACCCCCTGTCATTCGAAAACTCAATTTCAAGCGAGGTTGGCAGCCGATGGCGCACCCCAGAACCCAATGGCCGACCAGCCGGGTCCGCTTTCGCTCATTCTTGGTATAAACGCCGGCACTTCGTTCTGGTGTTGCTTTTCAGGGGGATTTCTGCCTTCTTTGTCCGTCTTGTTGGAAAAGAAGGACCATGGGAATTCCGTACAGGCGTCTGGATTCGTCTAGGCGCGAGATTCGCCTGCTCGAGATCCAGGCGACGCACAATCCCAACGATCCGGTTCAGGCCCGTCTTGTCCATGTTCGTCTGACTGACGATTTGGAGTTCATCGCCCTCTCGTCGCTGTACGGCGACTCCACCGAGACAGACAAAATCTTCGTTGGCGGCCAGCCCGTCACCCTCACCGCCCATCTCACCCAGGCGCTCAAGAATGTGCGCACCGTACTCTACCCGACACTCACGCAGCGCTTCCAATGCACATCGCCGCGCCGGCCGCAGTCGGGCGCGCCGCGATGGCTGAGGCAGCTGTTCGGCCTGGGCTCGTCCTCCAAAGGGGCGGACGACGCGAACTGGGCGCTGCGCATCTGGTGCGACTTTCTGTGCGTGAACCCGCGCGACGAGTATGAGAAGTCGCGCGTCCACACGGACATGAAGACGATCTACAAGGCCGCGGCCTTGGTCGTCGGCTGGGTAGGCGAAGCGGTGGAGCACACAGACGCAGGTCTCGCGATGGTTGCAGAAATCGACGAAGTCATGCCGCGTACGTGGGGAGATCCGGGCGACGCGGAGAAGAACCCTCACAACTACTCGCCGCACCACGAATGGATCAAGAAGATTTCCTGGATCTGGACGCCGCCAACCGACGGCTCGGACCCGGACAAGGCGCCTCACTGGGTCGGCGCCACGGACTTTGTCCTCCGCCAGTATTTCCAGCGCCGCTGGATCCTCGAAGAGATTTCCTCAGCCCGCTTCCCGACATTTTTGGTCGGCGACATCATTGTCACGTGGAAGCAGATGCTTCGCCTGAACCGTCTGATTGACGAGTTCAGATACAAGCCATCCAACGTGTTCCCCCTGGTAAGTTTGCATCTCATTTACCCTGGCACAATAGCTGCGTTGTGCTAACTTATGCCCCAGGAATTGAGAGACAAGATGGCAGAGCTGCCTTTGGAGACCACGTACAAGCTGCTTGACGAGTACGACAAGCGCAAGACGTTGGAGGAATCCAAGATTCTTAAGGATTATGCCGAGAGCAGCAGAACGACCTCCTCATCGAGGTCTACGGATGACGGCCCCAAAAAATGATTTCACCGATTAAATGAGAAGTAAACACAGGGGGGGGGGGGGGGGGGGTTCATGCAGCATCCAACACGTCTTATGTGTCCGCGTACTTCATCTGATGGTCACTGGCAGGGGTTAAAAATGGCTCAGACTTTGTTTGTGTTGGATGTGGGAGGGTTCCGCCCGCGGGTGGTGTTGACAGCTGGAGGGTGCACAACCTACTGTCTGAGCTATATGGCATTTTTGTGTTTAAATTCGTTTTTGTTACTTTGACTAGGTTAGATATCCATTTCTTTCTGATCGGTGTGACCCAGGTCTGCATACGTCCCTCATCGAAATGTGCTGCTGATTTGTGACGACGTTGGATCGTCCCTGTTTGCGACCGGCGAAGCTTTTGGGATTTACTTCACTTGTTCAAAATAATGTTTCAATTTATCTTTGTCTGCAGTAAATATTGCATGCAGCAGCTTCCTTGCTCATACAGAGTTCATCCCATCTTCAATTCTTATGAACCTTCTGACCAGCCACAACTGGCAGGTTGATGACAAATTTGGGACAGACTCACGTGACTGCTTTTGTTCAAACAAATCAGCTTCCGTCGTTTCTTTCGAAATCTCGGCGAAGCGCTCCTGAGATTGAAAAGTCATTGCCACCGCGAAGCCAACATCAGCACACCCGTCCCCTGATGAGACAGTCTTGTCGTCAGAATGTCTCCCACGCGAGAAGCAAGCAGTACACGATCAAGTGGACGGCCTGCGAAACGGGCCCGGACGCAGCAAATTGCATCGACGCGCAGTCGGCGGCCTTTGCCGCCAACGGAGCCCACGACCAGTGAGGAAGTCCACCTTGAAGCTGCAAACACGATCACTGTAGCAGTAGGCTCGGATACACAGGCGTTGCCCCCTTTGGCACGTTATAAAGCCTGGAAAAGTGCGTTTGAGAACCTCGTCTGCAGGCGCGCTGAGCATTTGACTGACTGCACCAAGAATCTGGGGGCCAGCATGATGCTTTTTGTTTCGTATGCCAGGAGCCTGATAATCTGGTTCCCTGCGACACGTGCCGAAGGTCATATCACGATGCACATAAACCCCCAAAGAGCTCTCAAGCGCTTCACGGAGACGACAGCCTTTGGTACTGTCCCGTGTGCGTTGATCGTGGTTGGCATAGCAACCCTCCCATTATAACTCCTCCAAGCTCTCCTCAGCGCATAGAAGTCCCTCAAGTAGCTGAAGGTGTCTCAGAAGCAACACAGCATTCGACGAGTGTAGATCCAAGTCCCGCGCTCCCAGAACCGCCTGTGATGCCCACCAGACTGGTCTCGGCAGAGCAACCCGAAACCAGAGCAGCCCGATCACGAAATCCACCAGTCAGGAAATCACGCTTCACTACCTTGCCCGCCGAAGTCGACTCAGCGCTAGCGGTCGTCTACCGTGAGCTGGAAAGCGTGCCCATTCTACAGACCAAGGTTTCTGAGCTAGAGGCGGAGACGAAGCGGTTGCAGCAGGTGATCAGCATGCAGCGAAATGAGATGGCTATGATGCAGACTGCAGTGAATCAGACCGGAAGCTTGCAGGCCGAGGTACAGAAACTGAGGGCAGAGGCTGCAGAAAGGGAGGCGGAGCGGAGTGAGAAGGGAGAATTGGAGCGCAAGAATTGGGAACTTGAGGCAGAACTAAGGAGAGCCAAGGAGGAGCTGGAGGAGCGAAATAGAACTTTGCAGGAGTGGAAGCGGAAGCTGTCTAGCTTGATAGGGGAATAGGTACCATGCTTCAAGACGAAGCTGCTGCTGGACATCGGAAGAGTCCTCGTCATGCCAAGGTGGTTGCTGACCAATTTGAAAGAGGGGTAACTCCACTTGCTTGTCGACTTCGCCCTACGTACCCAGGAAGGGCGCATGTGCCTGACCCAGATTGCTGACCAATTTGACCATGCAACGACAGTTGTCACGCAATTGCCGACGAGAGCGGGTTGATCGCGCTTTCCTCGAGGAATACTGCCGGCAAAGTACAAGGGGAAAGACGAGTGATGTGCGAAGAACGAGTATCCGACGTAGGCAAGCTTAGATATGTCGCCGGCCGTGCAGGAGCGCAACTTCAACTCGGTTTACGAGTACATCCTCTCCATGCCCGCCGACAAGTTCGCACTTATACCCCTGAACCCGCTGCCGGCGCCACGCCCGCCTTCCGACGCAGCCACTGGCTCCCAGAACTCCGTCTTCATCTCGCGGCACGCCATGGAGACGAAGTTCGCCTCGACCATGATGGATGTGCTGGACATCTGCGTCCAGTCCCTGGAGCACCCTGACCCGACGTCGCCGGACTCAATGAAGCAACATTGCGGCTTCCATTACCTCTACACGTCGCTAACGGGCAACCTGGGGAGCGCGCAGCCGGGCGACACAGCCATCTCGCCGGGCTTCCGCTCGGCGCTCATGCTGTGGAACGCGCGCACCTTGACGACGCAACAGTCAGACGACACGGTGTACAGGCTCGGACCGAACAGCTACTTCTCCGAGAGCTCTTATGTGATGCATAACTGGACGTCGAGGTACTGGGGCCAGAAGACGTACGGGCAGTTGCTGGCCGTGAAGAAGGCGCACGACCCTGGGAATCATTTCTGGTGCCATCATTGCGTTGGAGATAACCTGGATAATGCGTATGGGGAGCCGCTGGGTGCTGCTGCTGTGGCTGATTTTCTGGAGCGTAGCTCTAAAGGCGAAGCGTAGCTCCTGAGGCGTAGTAGAGTAGAGCTAAAGGAGTAAAGTGAAGCTATAGGAGTAGAGCGAGGGAGTTATATATAGTTTAACTACTAAAGTTTAAGTATAAAAATAATATAAAGGATCTCTTTATAAATTACTTAACTTTTTAATATTTTTTATAGATTAGTTAAATAAATTTAATAATCTTAATAATCTCTTTATTATAAAGAAAAAAAATAGTTATTAATATTACTTTATAATATATTATTTATAATATTAAAGTAAATAGTAATAAGTTAAGTAATAATAATTATATAATAAAAAATAGTTATAATAATAACAGTCATAGTAATAATATTATAAGTAAGAAAGAGTATTATAAGTAAGTATTATAAGTAAAAGCTAAATATAATAAAAAGCTTTTTATAATAGCTTTTTAAAAAAGCTTTTAAAAAGCTTGTAGAGGAGAGAAATAAGTTTAGTTTTATTATTAAAATTGTAAATAACTTTAGAATAAATAATTCATAGTTATTTAATAATTATTACTATAAAATTAAGTAATTATTTAACAATTATTAAGTATTAATTTAAGTTATTAATTTAATTAAAGAAAACTTATTAAGTAAGTAAACTTACATTTACTTTACTTACTTAATATATTTATAAATATCTATTTATATTAACAATAAATATTCAACTTTATTTTACTTATTTATAACTTAATAACTTTTTACTTTCTCTCCTTTTTATTACTTTATTATTAACTAATAACTACTTTAATCTATTATTAATCTATTAATTATATTATTAGATTATTATTAAACTATTTAACGTGGTTCATCAGTTAGCAACGCACCATCAGTGCGCGACGCACTTTTCCAACCTTCACGTCCAGAACACCCAATTCCTCCACCACAATTAATTAAATTAATTACAACTACTTAGAATCACTTGAACTACTTACTTCCACAGCCTCTGGACAGGTTCTTGCATTATGGCCGGTCTTGCGACAAATACTATAGTGTTGTAAACTGGTTCGGCGACGCTTTGATGAACCCCTATTTTCTTCTTCTTTACCTACCTCCTCCTCAATAACACCTTTTTTAACTATGAACTCTCTTGCCTGAAACCTATTGATTGCCCCTCCATCCTGTAGTTTAGTTCTTTTGGCTCTCTGCTGTTTACTAACTGCTGTATTTGTATTGCGAAGATATTGCACCTCTTCTTGTAAAAGGGCAGTTAAGTGAGAAACAGACTGTAAACCTTTAGAAAGCTTATTGATAGTATTGAAAATAGGCGTTAGAGAGCTTCCCTGGTGTTTCGAGATTCTTTCTTTAATAAGTGAAGACTAGCTTAGAGCTTTGTTAGTTGTCTGAGGTGTTTTGGAAACCTAAGGGTCTGGTAGCTTAATAGGGGTGCTTAGGGCGGTTGGTGTTCATACTTGCATATTAAGCTTAAAAAGTACAGCTTAGGGGTCAAATGGAATAAGCCTAGCCCCTCTAACACCCCTAAGAACGTTATCTAGGCTAAAGGTTTAAAAGAAGGTAGCTATAAACCTAAGAAAAAACTCCAGTTTAGTGATATATATAATTCAGGCCTTAATGAAGTGCTCAATCTGAGAGCCATATCTTAACTTCAACATACTGTAACACCTAATATCGAGAGGCTGAGTGAGATATAATGAATAAGCAGGTAAGCAAAGAGTAATAATGTCGTTCTCTTTACAGAACTCCTTAAAATTACTACTAACGTGGCTTTCATGGCCATCAACCACAAGCATTCAATACTTACTTTTTAATTATAGTTTTATATGTCGGTCAAAATGCTGGAGCTATTCCACAGCAGTCTCGTTATTAGTCCATCTATTAGAGGTAGTTTTAACTGTTTAGGTGTCTAGAATCTGGTTTTCCGAATACTAGTTTGCAAGATGGAAACAGCCCTGAACCACCAAAAAAGGCGGGATCATAAAGCTATCACCAGTAATACAACAAATTACTATTACCTATTCCTAATTACTAGGTTAGATATTTTTTAGTTTACTAATATAATCAGAACGTGTAATAACTATTCTAGGCTGAATTATTCCCATCATAAAGCTATTTTTATTAAAGTTATAGAAATTGCAGTCCTAAATACTATATTTTAATTACATATTGTTCACTAGTTGGAACTATAGCTTAATAATTATAGGATCTTTGCAGAGACCTCTCTAGTAATCATATACGCAAGAAAACTATGTCTTAAGCTCTATATGTTGATTAACGAAGCGTTCCATCCAGCGTTTCCCAACCAGTCGGCCATCACGCTTCCAGAGCAGTGTATTAGCTATATCTTCCACGTCCGCTCTCCAGGGCGAAAACCCTCGTAAATCCATATCGATAATATATTGAACGATTACCTCCTCTTCTGTCTCAGTTAAATTTAGGTTAACGTTCCTAGTATTAACTTTTGCAGTTTGGCCGTTCATTATGTGATGAATGGTAGATTCTGATAGACTGTAGAACTTAGCAGCGCGTTGGGTACTTAATTCTGGTCTCGTTTGAATCGTATTGATCGTAAGATTGATTCTGTTTTCGCGGTTGATGTTGGACATGGTTTTGGTGATGCTAAGGTGTTTAGCAATTGAGAGATGGTGAAGGTTGGAAAAGTGCGTCACATACTGATGTTGCGTTGCTGACTGATGAACCACGTTATATATAATTAATTAATTTATTATAACTTTTATAGCTATTTTTCTTCTTCTTCTTCTAAATAGTAATAATAGTAGTTTTTTATAAAACCCCTCTAATTAGCTAGATGTATTAGAATTAATTAAGAAGTATTATAATTATAATTAAACTAAGCTTATCTCTAACTTCTAAAACTTAAAAAAGAGATTAACTAAACTTATAATTAACTATTTTATTTATAAATAGTTTAAAACTTAAAATATAAATTATTATATTAATCTTTAAAGCTATTTATTAATAATTAATAATATACTTCTTTTATTTAATTTATAAAAATAGTTTAAGGTATTTAGATTTATACTCTTATTACTATATATCTAAACTTTTAACTAGCTTCTTTTTTTAGATATAGCTTTTATTTAATAATAAGTTTTAAGAAATAAAGTTTTAATAAGCTTCTTTACTTTACTCTTTAGCTTATTATTAATAGTTATACTATTTAAAATACCTCTTACTTATAACTTATTATTAATAATACTTAGTATATTCCTTATTTTACTTCTTAATCTAACTTTATTTTTTTAAACTAAGCTTACTATTTAACTATTTTACTTATATTATAGCTAAAACTTTTAAAACTCTTTAGATATAGCTATTACTTATACTTAATAAGTAGGTATATAGAGAGAATATTATATTACTTAAAAGTTAATTATTAAACTATTTTTTATACTTTCTCTATTTACTCTTATCTAAAGCTAAGTTAGTAGTATAGTAACTAAAGGTATATCTTTAAGTTTATTAATATTACTATAAGTTTACTTTATTTATTAGAGATATAATATGCTTTACTTTATAGTATATTATATCTTAAAAGATAATATTTATATTTACTATATTATTAATATTATAAGTTAGAACTTAAAGATTAAAATTAAGTAGTATATTTATAGTTATTATAGTATTAATTATATTTTCTTTATTAATAATAATAATAAAAATATAAAATATATCTACTACTTTTAGTATTAGCTTTTTACTGTTAGAGATAATATATCTTTTAATAAAGTTAACGTAGTTAATAAGCGAGTGTCTCAGACAAGCAAGTGTCCACGAAACCGCATATATAACATAACAGTAAGAAAATCACAGCATCAACATAATTCAAATAATTAAAACTACTCAGAAAGCTCTTCATTAGACGTTTCTTTAATAAAGTGACATGTTCGCGCATTATGACCAGTGTTCCCACAGACGCCATATCGCTGTTGGCCTATCTCAGTCCTTGGCCGACGACTACTATTCTGACGCGTTTCCTCCTCGATCTGAGTTGTTGCCTCCCTCTGTGATTGGATATCCTCTGCCTCAGCTATAGTGAGACTCCCTCCTTGTTTGAGATGAGTTTTCTTAGCTCTCTGCTGTCAGCTAAGTAAGTTGTTTTCCTCCTGAAGCATTCTGTTCTCTGATCGTAATAATGCAATCTGATATATAACCCCTACTGTTGCTTTCTCAAATTAGTTAACAGCATTATAAATAGATGTTAGTAAGCTATTCTGATGATGTGAGATCTAATCCTTAATAAGTGTTAATTGAGAAGTTGCCTCTATTGGGTTGTTTGGCGTCTGAGAAGTCTAAGCAGGGGGTGTTGTTAGGAGGGATCCTAGAGGTGTTGGTGTGTGTAGCTTCACATCAAGCTTCAAAAGTATACTTTCTGCACTTAGAGGGATAAGCCCAGCCCCTCTGAAACCTCTATGGATGTTTTTAACTGTGAGGGCTTGCGTGAAGGCGTTGCGAAATGCAGGGAAGAAGTCTTCCTTTATGATATGGGAATTACCCTGGCGTATCTTATCCTCAATTTGTCAACCATACGCCTTCTTTAAGGGCCTAAAACACCTAACGTCTAAGGGCTGAAGTAAATAAGAGGAATGGGCTGGCATATAGAGGGTAATAATATTGTTTTCCTTATAATATATCTTGAAGTTGGCGGCGTGGTGACTTTTATGCCTATTGATGATGAGGAGGTGATAACTACCACTTATATGCGGTTTTATATGCTGATCAAAGTGTTGGAGCTAATTTAGGCCTCTTTTGTTTGTTGTCCATCTGTTTTCAGACGTTATAATAACCTAGTTGCGCGGGAGACCTGTTTCTGTATGTTAGGTGGAGAGGTGATATTGCCCTGTAACGATGATATACGGCGGAACGCTGTAGCCTGACGAACTGATGGCCTGAATGACTGTAACCTATTCACGATTGCCAGGCTGCGTTATTTTCGTGTTTGAACGCCTTTCAGCACTCGTTACAACCATTCTGGACGCAATCTGGCCTATCATAAACCTAGTCTCATCAAAGTTATAGATATCAGAGTCTATAATGCTGTATTTTGCGATTATATTTGCTATAAGATGAAACCATATGTTTATTGCGTGTGGATCTTCGTATTGGGCCCTCTTATAGTTGTATTTGCGAAAAAAGCGCGTCTGGAGCTGTGGTTGTTGCTTAATGAAGTTTGAAGCCTAGCGCTTCCTAACTGGTGGCGCGTCACGGTCGGCAAGCAGTCGATTAGCTATATCTTCCACACCACTGATCCGGGGAGGAAACGATCAGTAATCCAGATCCAGAATATACTTAACTAGCTTCTCTTCTTTAAGCGTAGTTAATTTCCGCGAGTTAGGCATTACGTCGCGTTGTGATGGTTTTCCCTTTAATTAGCGACTTAGTGTTTGATAATTAACTAAGTAGATCTTTCCTGCGGCTTGCGCACTGAGTTTAGGGTCTTTTCTAATAGCCTGAAGAGCAAGCTGTATAGCGGCTTCTTTATTAGGACGTGTTATTTTGTGTTGTGGTTGAGGTAAGGTGAAATATGTTGAGGTGTTGTAGGTAAGATTTCATGAGACACTCGCTTATTAACTATGTTATCTAAAGTAATTATATTTAATAAATCTTTAGTTCTTTATATTATCTTATAAGTTATTCTAAAACTATCTATTTTTTGAATTATAATTATTATATTTTAGCTAAGAGTTATAAAAGTAGAAAGCTTTATTTTAATATTATTAATAAAACTATTTTAATTCTTATTATTAAGTATTATATAGGAATTATAAACTTTCTCTTTAGTTAAAGTTATTTTGAGATATATTATTTTTAGATTTTAAGTTTAAAATGTAATTAATTATAATTAATATCTTCAATTAATACTAAACTACTTTATACTTCTTCTCTATAAAAATAAGATATTCCTTAAATATATTATTAATATTTAGTTTATTAACGAATATCTAGAGTTTTAAGTTAAAAATATTATAAAACATTATTAATAACTAAATAATAGTTAATATAAAGCTTATTTAAAACTATTTATATCTAAAATAGTTTTAAATAAAAATATAAACATTTATAGTTTTAATAAGTTCTTCTATTTATAATTAATAGATTCTTTTTAAAATAAGTAACATACTTATAAATAATATCTCTAAAGCTATAATATCTCTTATTAAAATATTACTATTATTTCTTTTATTTTAAGTAATATTTCTATTAACTTAAAGTATTATTATAAAGTAATTAGTTCTAATAGCTTATAAGTTTTATTTATATATTTAAAATTTAAAGCTTTATATTTAAGCTAGAGATCTAAGTATCTAACTCTTTATAATAAAGAGTATCTTATTTATAGAATATTAACTTGATACTTTTCTTTTTATTAATACTTAGCTAAAGATACTATATTATTATAATATTTAGTTTAATTAAAGTGAATTTACTATTTCAAGCTATTATTAAGTTAAACTAAATATCCTATTAAATCTTATTAAGACTTAAAGTAATATTAATTTTAAATTAAATATTTCAGATGGCTAATTAAAAGCTCTTAATAAAGATCTTTATAATAATAAAGCTAATATTTGTAGAAAATGTATATACTTTATTAATAGCTATTAGTTCAATAATAATAATAGCTAAGCTAATACTAATATTAGGTTTATTAGTTTTTTATAATATTATAGATAGTTTAAATATAATATATAATAAGATTTATTCTTAAAAAATTAATAAAAGATAGGTTTATAAGACTTTATAATTTTATTACTACTTCTAATTATCTTTCTATTAATTTCTTACTATTTTAAGAATTTTATTATAAGAATAAATAAAAAACTAACTTATGATTTAAGGTTTTTCTTCTTCTTTTTATTAAATCTTTCTCTTAATTTATAGAACTTAATTAATACTACTAGTAATTTATTTTTAAAACTATAAACTAATATAAAATATATATCTTATTAATAGCTATATAAAAAGTAAATTTACTATTATATATAAAATTACTTTCTTCTTAAGAAACTAAAATAAAATATATTCTTAGTATTAATAATTCTTATATAGTAGGAATAATATTAAGTATATTATTAATAGCTATAATATAATTAAACTAATAAAGTATTTATTTATATTCTAAGTAAATCCTTTCTTTTTATATCTTATTATTTAAGTTAATAAAAGAAGTATTATTATTATCTTAATTAATAAGATATAAGATTATAATTTAGTTGTAAAATCTCTTACTAAAGCTAATAATATATTAATAATTATATTATTATTATTTGAAACTTTATAACCTCTTCGCTATTACTTAATATCTTAAGTTTAATACTATAGCTCTTTTTAATAGTTAGTCCTATAGAAAAGGACTTTTATTATTAAGAAGAGAAATATTAGTAGAGAGTAATAAAATTAGAAAACTTAAGCAATTAGCTATAAATATTAATTATTAAGTATTATTCTCTATTAACTTTCTCTTCTTTTTATTACTCTTTTTTATAAGTTATATTAAAAAACTTAATATAATAGTAAAATCTTAAAATTATGCTCTAAAGTTAAATATTAATCTAAAACTTATTCTATTACTTTTATACTATTTTTTTATAGTTATTATTAAACATAATAATAAATTTATAGAGAAGAAAGGTTATATAAGAGAAAAAGATATTAAGTTATACTATTAATTATTATAGTCTTTTTATTAGCTAAAAGTTATAATAATAATAGCTAAGATTATATATAAATAAAGTAAATAATAATAATGGGAATATAAATATAATTGATCCTTAAGTTTTATATTCTATAGTTTAAGAAGAATATCTTTTTATACTTATAAGGCTTCAACTTTTATATCTAATATATTAAGAGTCCTTATAAGTATATAATTGTTTATATATCTAACTAACTTTAGTAGAAAGGCTTATAATATTTACTATAATAATATTTATTATAATAAGACTAAAACTATAAAAGATTATCTTAATAATATGTAATATTATACTACTTAGTATATTATTTAGTTTCTAGATAAGCTCTTCCTTCTCACTTATACTTAAGTATAATACCTTATTCTACTTTAGATAATAATTAATCTATCTAAGTTTAGAAGTTAATATAAATTTAGATAACTATAGTAATAATATTACTATTACTACTACTACTAATATTATAACTACTATTACTCTTATTACTAAAGAGAATAATAGAATAGCTAATATACTTATAAAGAGTATGTTACTTATTTACTTATATTAATATTATCTAATATATAATAGCTATTACTTAATATATTAAGTATACTTTACTCCTTTATTTTAAGAAACTAGCTATTAATATAGTTTAAAAGCTTTTTAACTTCTTTATAAAGTAAAAGTTTATTATAAACCTTTACTCTTATAATATTTCTACTACTAAAAAGGTTTAAAATATCTTAGTTACTATAATCTAAGTAGTTAATAATATAGTCCTTATACTTTATATTTAGTGTATTAAAAAATAAGATTTATAGTTAGTTTATATTATACTTTCTCTTATTACTATTAATATTACTAATAATATATTTACCAACTATTATTTTAGTAGCTAAAATAACTAGTATTTCTTTGAAAATATATATAATTATTTAATAACTATTAATAAGTTTTAAGTAATAATTACTATATAAATACTAACTTTTATTTAAGTAGCTTAACTTCTTTTCTTATTTTAAGCTTAAATTTTATTTTAGTTATAAACTTAATATTAGTTTTAGCTCTACTTACTTCTCTTTCCTTTCTATATTTAGTTATCCTTACTTCTTTATATCTATTAGTTTAAATATTAAATAGTTTAAGAATAAATACTCAATAATAAATAAAGCTTAACTAGCTAGAACTAAGCTAGATATTTAGAAGTTTATAGTAGTTTTAATATATTTAAAGTATAAGTTAAAAATTATATAGCTTTTTAAAGATTTTACTACTATTACTACTATTACTACTATTATTAAAGAAGAAAAAGAACTTAATATATCTTAACTTAAAAATTTTCTCTATTTTCTCTAAAAAAGTAATTCTTCTATTTTAAAATATATACTTTAATTACTACTTATTTCTACTACTTATTCTACTAATATAAATAGCTTCTCTTAAACTCTTATTTTATTATATAAAAAAACTATGTTAATAGTAGTAGCTTAACTAATCCTAAGTATATTTCTAATATAGAGGCTTAAAAGCTATACTTTAGGAGTTTTACTAGAGGGCCTACCTACTAGTTCTCTAGCGTCTGTAGTCTTATATTAAAAAAGATAGTCCTATGGCTAGGTTTGTTGAAAAAGATAAATTATAGCAGCAGCTTTATATTAGCTGAGTACTAACCCAGCCTTTAGGATTAAACTATTATGTATAGGACTTAGCTATGCTTTTAGTAGTAATAAGTGACTTTAGAAAAGACTTCTACTAAACTAACGTGCTAAAGCCAGAACCGCTACTATGATCATGTCACGTGATGAAGCCCCTTCTTTTGGCGATGCCAACTTTTTTGAGACCCACACCTGCGCGTCTGGGCTTCACTGAAATCACGCTCTCAACTGTGCACCGTGTCTTCCAATCAGGCAATAAGTAGAATGCGTCTGCATGAAAGTTTTGTGATATCTTCGAATTGCTTGTTCTTCTTCTGTTTGTAGACTTCTGTACTTAATATTTCGACCCTCAGGTATGTCCCCATGCTCCTTCATTGCTCTGGTAAAGGGGTTGATCTCAGCATACTCATGTGACCTAGCACTTCTTGAATGATACAACACCGCCAGCCTACAATACAACCGCCGAAATGTCCTCCTGGGCACCCCGATGGTTCGGTAGGCAGTGGATAACGGTGGATGATTTATACCGGCACGACGATCTATCGGGTAACGAAACCCCTGAACCCAAATTGGGTGACAAGAGATGGAAGCGAGACACAATCATTGCGCGTGGGAATGAGCTTTGTAGCCTTGACATAAGCACCTTCGACAATGCCGATCTTGCCACGTTGTACGAGCACTTGGTAGATGTGGACGAAACAATGCTTCACATCAAGGACGACTGGCCGGTTAAAAGATTCATTGAAAATGATGAAGTCATCGTCGCTAGCCACATGTCTAAGGAGCAAATCGCTTCTGATGAGACTCAGGCGTTGGTCGCGAAAAGATTGACCGAACGTCACGACCACATTCGTGCCATCATCAACAAGCGACGACTTGGCCGGAAGCTGAGCTTGAATGATTTCCCGACCGAGATCATCAACAGAATCATAGATCACTGCGAAGACTATGCCAACTTGGCGGACAACCCGGAGTATGTCGACGCCGAGTACGAAGTGGACCAGCAAGAACTCAACACCATCAAATCGCTTCGCCTGACATGTCACAGGCTGAACGAGTTAGCCTCGCTGCGACTCATACCAGCGATCACCGTTAGCCCCACGGAGGAATCTCTTTCTCGTCTAGAGAACGTATCAAAACACGGAGTCTTTGGAAAAGCCATCAAACGTGTTCGCCTTGTCATGGGATACTACTCCCATATGGCTACCACAACTGCTGCAACGTTCTCCTATTACGCTTCCGAAACTATGAACAGGGCATTTGTGAGCAGAGAACTTGACTGGGGAGTTGGGGTCAGTAGAAACCCGCATGAATCAAATTTCATACCACTTTTCGGCAATGTGTCAAAAGCAGACAAAGAGAAGCTTTTCCGTCTCCGAGGAAGGCTTTCAGAACTCAGTGAGGACTCCGACTCGTTGGCGGAGGAAGAACTTGCCTGGAAAGCGTACAACCGATATATACAGAGACATCAAGAATATCAAGGGCTCATGGGTGGGGACCATTTTGTCCGGCGAGTCACCGAAGCAATAGCACTCTTGCCCAGAGCACATCGCCTAGATGTGTACGATTACTCTCACGAACCTAACGATTGGAGACACAAATACGTCAGTACGGGCAGAGTTACGAGCGATGAATCTCTCATTGAGCTTCTCACGGCTCCCATGGAATGGAACCGCTTGGCGGCAGACTTTGATTCAGGACAAAACCCGTCAGTTGATGCTCTTGGAAAACTTCTGCCAGCACTGGGAAAAGCAGGTGTCCGGCTGACGGCCTTTGAGATGAATGTTACGCCACCGATTGACTTCAAACCGCTATTTCTGCAAACCGAAGAAGCCAGACTTCAAACTAATGAGCTTCTGAGGGACGTATGGTTCTTGCGATTGTGCATAAAAGCACGGCCGATGTTTGCGGTAACGGATGAAGACGGTATCTCAAATTTCTGGCCCTGCCGCTCAGCCGACGAGGACAAGGCTTTGGACGGATTCATCGACACGCTGCTCAGCTCGGAAAGCTTGGGGTGGTTACAACTTAACTTTGAGGATTTGATACTCGAGAAAGGGGCGGGAAGGTGGTTTTTGCCAGCTGTGATGAAGCCCCGACGGGCATCTCATCCGTACCGGATGGATTTGTTACACGTCTGGCTGGACTCAGGCATGATGGATGCGTTCCTCGGCGACGGGCCTCTCTTCTTGACATTAGGTGCTCCTATTATGAAGCATGGGACATGGATGGAAGCGTCGACGATCATGCGGCAGAAGTTCAAACATGACGACTTGAACTTGGAGATGCGGCACCAGTCAAGCCTTTCATCATGCATGCGTGGTATGCATGGGCTAGTCGTAGGCGACATTCAGTTTGCAAACGGAGGTGAGTGTGATGGCATGAATGTGTTCGACTATGACGACACGTTTGGTGATCCGAAAGGGTCAGGCAAGAACAGTGGCATGGATCAGGATGACTATGTCGAGACGTTTGATGAGGTGGAACGGTCAAGCGATGACGGTGGCATGGATGAGGACGACAATGTCGAGACGATTAGTGAGTCGGAAGGATCGGGCTTTGACAGCCCGGCCATGGACTACATTCACCACGAACGGGATGACAACCCTTTGAGCAGGTTCAACTCGGAATAAATAGGTTTCGCAGAACGCCTCCGTGCACAACTTAGACAGTCGTCCTCGCTTCGTTTTATATGACCATTTCTCATCCCGCCGTCTCCTTTCGGTATTATCCTCGCGATGGTATTGCGTGATGCAGGCTAATTCATGACCCGCTGTCGGCTAAGACATCACCCGCCGTCCACCAGTCGAGGAGCTTGGCTTTCCACACTCCTTGATGTGATGGGACCCGCAGTGATGTGTCAGCTGAGATTCAGGATCGAGTAATCCGTTTAATGATTACTGATGATTTAGCTGGCTTATCATTCGCCAAGTCCTATGCGGCAAACCGAATCCGAGATATTCGCAATCCTCCACCCATCTTCAATACGTGGCTACGGGAAATTGTATCTTGGCAATTACAACCCTATTTATGGCATGGGCGATCGGTACGAAAGTCCGCACACTAGTCGTGAATCGTGCGGACATTCAGGTATCGAGCAGAGAAGCCTGGACGTTTCCAAATGACAGTTGCCATTGGATTCTTCTTCTCTTCTAACTTTTCCTTCGCAGTTTGCCGAACTGTATTTACTCATCGCAAGCTTTCTTTCAACACGAACAAGCAGCTCGCCCTGAAAAATGTCCCCAAATCGAGTCAGTAGATCCAGTGGTTTGCGGCTGAAAACCATATTGCCGACATGCAACCCCAATGCCGACATGCTAGTTCTAGCCCGGGATCGCAACCAAGCTCGATGGGTGAGGTTTCATAAAGCCTGATCTTGTAGTCTTCCTCGCCCATATACACGCCAGGGAAGCACTGACGTTCAGCACCGACCGCATTTGAAATCAAGAATGGCTATCATGGAGATATAATCGTGTCAAGAGGCGTAAGAATTGTCCAAACGGGTAGTTTGAAGGGCCAAAAGTCCTCACATGGTTCTCTCGCCACTTCTACAACGCTGGAGGCCATTGGCACCAGCTGAATTGGGATGTTAGGAGACCTCACCCAAGGCTAAGCTCATTCGACACTACCTTCTAGCTCCTTAGACCTGTAGATTAAAATAATGACAGATGTAGAAATGCATGGAGTTACAACGACGCCGCTGTGCAGGGGTCAAATACGATATCTCGACCTTGCCTCCAACGAATCAGATCCCACCTAATTGCCAAGTAGTAAAATTATCAACTACCTGGGGTAGATCACACGGAAGAAGCCATCCTATTCCGCGGAAACTCCGCCGCGGCCGCAAGGCCTAGACGCGATGCTTGCCTGCCGAGACAGCCGTTCAGGGGCGAACCCCCTGCATACAGAACCACCAATAGGTTCTTGAGTCGTAGTTCGGCGGACAATCGAGTTTTCCCATGTCACAATCGCGATGAGCCGCACGCTTTGGCAAAAGGCGTCATCGCATCCCACCGGCCCTACACCATGGCGAATTCGCTATGGGCCATACCGGAGGCCGCGCAGCTCCGATTGTATCACGATGAACGAAAAGAAGCTGAAGATGGAAGTTTGGTCTCTTGCCGAAGAGGATCCTTGGATAATGCAGGCATCGTTACCCGCAAGTTCGACCTCATATCTTCAGGTATTCCTACGATGGGTTTGAGTTCCTGTCTCATGGACCTCCCTGCTTCCCTCGATGGGTCAAGGAGGGAGGGGCCGGGGCGGGGCGGAGCGGAGGAGACGGCTGTCCTGGGAGCTCCCGCATGAGAACTTCTTGTTAAGGATTAGGTTTATCTGCGGGTCATTTTGTGCACTTTCCGCATAGAATTCAGTATTATTGGCGCAGGTAATCCTGGTCAACGCCTTTCGGTATGTCTTCCGCGGCAGATAGTATGTCTGCAGTCTTGCTCTACTTCATCTGAAAGGATTCTTCAATCTTGGCCAAGGAGGGAGCTACTGGCAACCGGGAAGCTTGGGGTCGCAGGCCAGAGTTTTCAGGCCAATCAATACCCAGTAGCAAATGGAAAGAAGCAGATCATCCTGGCCACTGAAGCATGTCATCTGTCTCGGTCACTACCGGTGTAGTACGCCGAGGCATGGGACAGCAGCTAAATTTAAGCATACGCACCATGTTCCTCCCGGGATGGGTCTTCATGCAACAAGGTTGTACACATGCTTGCAGCTAAGCCCGCGGAGCCTCACAGTGCAGGTGATATTTGACAGATGCATCGGATGCACCGCCGCGTCTAGTGTAGACGCCGATGTCAGCGGCACACGATCGGTCTTCGCCGGCTTGGCTTGCTGCGTAGCCTAGAGAATGCTACTCGAAGAGATTCATGAACCGCCGTGTCTATAGAGATTAGAGATATTGTGTATCGTGTATGGGCTCATACTACACATAGAAAGAAGATAAATACCTCCCTGACTTCCGGTCTAGAGTTGATTTCGGCAAGCACAGCTTCTCTACCTTCGCTCATCACCACATTCTTTTACTGTCTAACTCCAGTCATTCTTGCACAACACTCCTTTACCAAATCACTCAGTCATTACCTCGTTTACTTGACACCAAAAACCGTAATCATGAACAAGTTCTTGACCAAAGCGATCATCGCCCTCGGTGCAGCTGAGGCAGTGCGCGCAGCATGCACGAACCCGTCTGTTCGAAAGTCTTGGTATGTCTACTTCTTAACCAACATGTTGAAGAGATGGAATATGGCTTACAGGAAGGAAACTTCAGGTCCGCCTTGACTGATGGCGAGAAGACTTCGTACATCAGCTCGACGCTTTGCTTGATGGATGCTGCCCAGGCTCCCGCCAAGACCGGCTACGCAGGCTCCACGACTGTCTGGGAGGAGCTCCAAGCTGCTCATGTTTCTCAAGCCCAGTTCGTTCACTCTGTCGTAAGTATGCCCCTCGATCACACTGTGTTCAAACAGTGAAGCCGGTGACTAATATGGAGCTCGTCTTCAGGGGGCGTTCCTGCCGTGGCACCGTTGGTACATGACTGTCCAAGAGACCCTTCTCCGCAATGAGTGCGGCTACACTGGACCAATGCCGTAAGTCATGCTCTACACCAAACAACTTCCACATCTGGTTGCTAATCAAGAGAAGGTACTGGGACGAGCAAGCGGAACAGGCCGAAGGCCCGCTGGAGAGCGCCAGCATTCTGAACGGCAGCGCCACAGCTGGCTTCGGTTCCACCACTCTCGACGAGAACGGCTGCGTCACTGACGGCCCTTACACCAACGTCAGGCTGACGCTGGATACTGAGCTCAACCGCGTGGAGCCCGTGTGCCTGAGCCGCCTCTTTAAGCAGAACCAGTACGAGCAGACTGCCCAGAAGATCATCGACGCTTGCTTGGCCTTGGACAACTACGTGGACTTCAACAACTGCTTGGGCGCCTCCCCTCACACCGGCGGACACTACGCCATTGGCGGCACTGTAGGTGACTCCCTTATTCATACGTTCACCCGATCCTTGTGCTGATACTGTTTCTCTGTAGATGGATGACCCCTCTCTTTCCCCTGGAGACCCGCTGTTCTTCCTCCACCACACCAACCTGGACCGCATCTGGTGGCAGTGGCAGGCTCAGAACGAGTCGCGCTTGACCGACATTGGTGGCAACAACGTCGCTGAGGGATTCTTCTGGTCCAGCGTCCAGCCCTCTTCTCTCGGAGTTAATGCTTTCCTGCCTTACTTCAACGACAACGGCAACACCACCACGCTTGACCACGTCTTGTGGATGGCTGGCATTGCTGAGAACGTCACTATTGCCGAGGTCATGGATGTCAACAGTGACGCCATCTGCATCGAGTACCAGTAAGGGGTTGTTGAACATTCAACCTACTTGGCAATACTTCATACCGAAACCAGCTCGGTCCCTCTTGGGTTGGCAGTCTGGATTCAGCGCATACAAAAGAAAAAGGGCGGCAAATTTATTTAGCCTAGTCTGTACTACTTAACCCCTTTATCATGATCTCGCGTTCGTGCCATTTTCGTGCTATCGCCAAACACTATTAGTGACACGGCGTGATCCTGAATTCAATCTCTAACAGCTCAAGCCCGACACTTTCAACTGTATTTCCTCGTGCTACTATGAACCTCCATGCTGTGCTGCCTTGCGTTAAAACCAAACAGCATGTCTATACCGATGGTAATTGAATCTTTTTTGCATGTAAATTAATGCGGCCCATAAAATTGGCTAACGACGATAAACGGTATACAACATCGCATCAGATATAACTTTCCAAAGTCTCATCATAAGGTTGAGGATGTAGTAAGGACGCATTGAAATGAGCTCATTACCCTCTAGATGTTTTCAATCTACCTTTAACAAACATATTTCCGCCCATTCACGCCAACCAAAACAAATAAACCCCAAAAGCAAATTACCCCTATTTTCCTTCTTCCTTGATGGCAGCATCCACAACCTTGGCCGCCAGCGCATTGATACTCGTCCGCGGATCCAGTAGGTCAACCATACTGATCTTAGACCCAAGCGCAATATGGAACCAGCTGCGCAACTCCGCTGCAATCAGACTATCAACGCCGTGCTCAGACACGGCGCGGGATGCGTTGATTGCCGATTCATCCAATAGCAGCATCGTCGCCACCGTGCCCGAGATGCTCGCGGTGACGAATTCCAGCGCTTTCTCACGCAGCTCACCCCGTTCCGTCGTCCCGGGTGCCGCCGCCACCGTAGCTCCCACGGCCTCGTCAAACTTCCGCCGCGTCTGTGCCGTCGCCGACCGGCCGTCTTCGGCATTCCCAGCTAATCCACCCGCCGTCTTGTCCCGTTCATGGCGCAGGGCATCGTAGAACCCGCGCATGACATGCGACACGCGCCCATCGCTCCACCACCGCGGCGGCGCTGCGCTGCGAATTCCCGCTTCCACATCTTGTTGCTCCTTCGCCGCCATATGCGCCGGGTCCATGTATGTCACATACGTAGCGGCAGCCAGGGGGTCGGAGGCCACATCCTCATGAGGCAGAAAGGCCGGCTCCAGCAGGCGGAGGAAGTGGCTCTCGGGCATGGTGAGGACTTTGTTCCGCGCCATGAGTTCCAATGTGGTGTTGTCGGTGCTGAGGTGGCCGACGTCGTTGACGAGACCGAACTGAGCGGCGGTGGCGGGCAGACCGAGCCGGCGACGGTAGCGCGCGAACTGGTCTTGAAAGTTGTTGGAGGCTGTGTATGCGGACTGGGTTGCGAAGCTGAGGACGGAGAGGATGGAGGTGGTCATGACGAAGAAATCGAGCGGGAGGGTCTTGGTGGCTTCATGTAGGTTGCGGGTGCCGAGGACTTTGGCTGCAAGGCCGTCGCGCCAGCCATCGAGAGATAGCCGCTCGAAAGAGATGTCCTGGTAAGACACGGCGCAGTGGACGATGCCCTTCAGAGGTCGCTCGGCGCGTGTCTTCTCAACAGCATCCGTCACCTGCTCCGGACGGCTGAGATCACACGCAAGCGGCCGGATGCGTACGCCGCGTTGTGCCAGGGAGTCGATGAGCGTCTTTGCCTCAGGAACGGCAGCTCCTCGCCGGGAGAGGACTACTATGTCTCGTGCACCGCGGTCCGCCATCCACCGAATGATAGATCGTCCGAGACCGCTTAGCCCGCCGGTGATGACATAGGAAGCTTCAGGATCGAAGCTGACGCTGGGGTATGCCGGCACCATACGAACGGGGTCTGTGGGGTTCTGGAACGTCACCACCAATTTGCCAGTGTGCGTGCCCTTGGAGAAGTTGAGTAGGGCCTGGTCAAGCTGAGAGACGTCCCAGGGGGCCAGAGGGCGGACAGCGGTGATGCGGCCGGCACGCAGGTGTTCGTCTACGGACCGCATGAGATCACCACCAAGTTCCGGGGCTGTTTCGACGACATGACCAAGATCGAAGGATGAAAAGCTGGCACCCTTCTGGAATAACTCCAGACCGATGGCGCGCGCGTTGTTGACGTCCAGCCGGCCAATGTCAATTAGGTGGCCGAGGGGTGCCAGCGCTTTTGTCGTTTCGTATAGCCAGTCGCCCTGTGCGGTACTTAGAATGATGTCGAAGCCGCGGTTGTCGGTTGCGGATATGGCACGCTCCAGCTCGGCAGAATCGCGCGCTTTGAAAACATGCGAGGGCTTGAGACCGACTGTCTCGACGAGGAAGCGTATCTTGTCTTCCGAACCGGCCATGGCGAAGACATCAGCGCCCTTGGCCCGCGCCAGCTGTATCGCCCCAAGACCAACACCGCCGGACGCAGACTGAATCAATACTTTTTGCCCCTGGCGAAGATGAGTGAGATGCTCAAATGCGTACACAGCAGTCATGAACACCACAGGAAGTGTAGCGAGATCAGTCAAGTCATCGCCCGAGACAACTTTCTGAGCAAGACGCGCGGGTACGCGGGCATAGTTGCCAAAGTGCCCCTTTCCAAGCCCGTATACCCGGTCGCCAGTGACAAAGCCTGAGTTGTTGCCGGCGGCCGTAACAACGCCAGAATACTCGGAGGACAGGTTGTTTCCATCGAAGCGACCTGTACAGAGCACTAGATCTTTCCAATTAAGCCCGACGGCAGCTACTTTGACCTCGATCCAGTCGCGTGCCAGCGGCTGCCGACGCAGCTCTGTATCTGGACGGAAGTAAAGTGAGGTGAGGATACCTGGGGTCTCAAAGGCGGCCCGCACCGGACCTTGGCCGTCGAAAGGCAACATCTTGGCGCCGCGGGTGGCCGGTGTGACAAAGACATCAGAGTAGCCGTCCAGCTCCGGCTCAGGGGTTAACCGGCTCACCCAGAGACGGCCGCTGTGCCAGTCAAACTCTCGGTCCTCAAAGCTATCGGGGTCGGAGGGCTGCTGGAGTGCTTGCTCGTAGTCTGCGAGAACACGGACGAGCTCTTCCAGATCGTCCTCGCCACTGATATCGAAATTGTCGGCATCCACGTCAACAGAGAGGAAACGTCCCGTTGGAGCCTCCGTGGAGATGGTACGAAGGAGGCCGCTTACAACCGCTCCATCCGGGCTTCGACCCTGCGTCATGCCCGAGGATGTGAGCCACACCATGGTGGATGTGTGGTGAGCCAGGTGCTTGAAAATGTCCAGACGATTCTGGTCAGCGTCCAAGAGAAGGTTCTTTCCGGTCAAGAACGCAACCACGCGCGCATTATTCGGTACATCCGTGACAGCGGTATCGACTGATGTGGTCTTCACCGACAGTCCGCAGCGTCCCAGCGTAGATCCCAAGCGATTCAGGAGCGGTGTGACACCCTCATCTCCGTGAAGAAGATGGATGACTTGGGGCCCAGCATTCAACTTCGCAGGAACGGGCTCGATGAGAGTGGATATGATCACCGTCGAGTGAGTCGAGGGGTGAGGATAGTCGTCGAGCACGATCTCGCCCCCTGAGAAGCCGGACGCACGCAAAGCGGTATCCCACTCGGCGTTGCTTAAGAAGGGGCCGTTAGTCCGACCATCAGGAACGGCATGCCAGAATCCAGCCTGCGCACCGCCAATCAGGCCGACCCAAGCGCTGTTGCGGCTTTCGGTGGCCTCGACTAACACCAGCTTGCCACCCGGACGCAGCAGCTTTCGGATATTCCCCAAGGCCTTGGCTACGGATGAGGCGGTGTGTACGGCTTGGGATGCGATGATGAGGTCGTAGGCTGCCGACTCATAGCCTTGCTCTAAAGGATCCTGTTCCATGTCAAGAATGGAGAACTCGACGCTGCCGTCATCAGCAAACTGAGATCGGGCCTGCTGGAGCGCGGCGTCCGAGATGTCAGTCACCGTGTAGTCCTGGTAGCGCTTGAGACCCTTTGTGCTACTCAGCGCGGCTGACACAACGCGCGCCGTGTCGCCCTTTCCACCCTTAAGTTCCAGGATTCGGAGGTTCGGATTGGTGTGGCTGATGAGGTCGAAAAGACTGGTCAGCTGGGGTTGTGCGCCGGTGAGGAACAAGCTCTTATCGTAGAAGTCGGCCAGCAGACCCCCCTCCGCCAGGATTTCATCGCCAGTCCTGCGGCTGTGAAGCATTTCTGCCAGGTTATCATGAAGACGCCGCAGAGCCTGCCCCTCGATGGTGTCGCCTGCGTTCTGGTACGCATCCTTAAGGGCCTCCTGACGTTGAAGAGGGGACAGGTTCTTTGCCTTGGTGATGGTGTCTGCTTGGCTCCCCTCTACGAGTCTCTTGATCCACGCGATATAGTGGCCAACCGGCGCTGACGTATCCGACACCGCCTTGCTACCAGCGATATGGGTTTCATACATATCAACGGCAACTAGAGCTGCCAAGGTCTCCAGGCGGCCGAGCAGCGGAACAAGGGCAGCATTCTCTGGTGGTGGTGGGAGCAATGCGCGAGCCTGACGGTTGCTCAGAGCACGGAAGTCAGGCTTATACACCATGCGTGTGAACGGGCTGGAGAAGGCCTTGGCTTGTTCAGCATCGGAAGACCGGTCTTGAAGGGCGTAGCTGGTGCAGCGCAGGTTCTTGACGTCAATCATCAAGCCACCGGCGGGACTTTGAAGCTGGAGCTGGATGTATGCTGATCGAAGACCACGAAACTCGCCATGGGCGATGGCAGTGCCCCAGTCACTATCATGAAGGTCTCCTCCGGCTCGAACATGGAGCTCCGAGACGTGAGTTGGCACAAAGGCGGTGGTGGCTCGATCGGTCTGGCCGCCGTGGCAGGCGACGAGGCCAAGCTGGATCATGGCGTCTAGCGAGGCAGGGTGTATCGGGTAGCTCGACTCTCCTCCCTTGACTGTTCCAGATGTCGTTGTGAGACCCAACTTGGCAGACACCAACCCCTTATCAGGAGCAGCGCGCATGTCCGAGAGTGCTTGAAACGCAGGGCCGTATCCGAGGCCGATGGAAGAGAATGTCTTATACCAAGCACGCGAGTCCACAGCCCGGGACTCATCGACCGAGCTGATGCTCATCTCGTCCGTATACACCACTTCCGAAATGTCGATGCGGACCTGGCCGGTGCAATGTTCCGTCCACTGGTCCGAGTCGCGCGCAACAGAGCTGACGCAGAAACTGGCCCACGTCGGCTCGCGTGCCGTCGCCTGGTCGGGGATTTCCAAGCTCAGCATGACCTCGATCCCGTGCTGGTCCTCGGGGATCTTCAGTGCCGTCTTGATGTCCACGTTACGCAGCGAGTGCCCCGCAATGGGCAGGGCATCCGGAGACTCTTCGTGGATCTGCGAGGACGCCACCATCGCCATGGCCATGTACCCGGCGGCGGGGAAGACCACATCCGGAAGTAGACGGTGGTGTTCGAGCCAGGGCAGGTCTTTGAGCCGCAGAACGTTCCGGAACTGCGGCCGCAGCTTCGCGTTGCCGGATACCTTGGACCCGATGAGATCGTGTCGCGGCACGCTGCGGAGGCGGAACTCTTTGCTAGCACGGCCTTCGTAGTAGCTGACGGGTCCGTAGGTGTACTGGTAGGGCGGGAGATCTTTAGCCATGACACCGTGGGCTAGAGTCCCTGGTTCGTGGTCGTCGGTTGAGTTCACGGCGACCAGGTCGATCTCGGCGTTCAGACCAAACAGGGACCCAGCGAGCTGCAGCATGGATACACGGCTGTCTTCACTGCGTTTCAAGGATCCGACGTGTGGTATCTTCTTGCCGATGCTCTTAGCGATTTGGTCAAGGGGACTTTTCAGCGCCGGGTGCGGTCCGATCTCCACCAGCGCCCCAATCTCCAGGCCTCCCAGCTCAAGGAGTTTGGTGACAGCCTCGGAGAAACGCACGGGGGACTCGAGGTTGGCGCGCCAGTAAGACGAGTCGGCCTCAGCCATCTTGTTTGGCGTTACGGATGACGTCCAAGGTACCGGAGCATATCGATGCTGCTTCTCGCGCAGTTTGAGAGTCTCCAAATGCTTCATGCCGCCCTCCAGCAGGTCTTGATACTGGGAGCCCAGCGCAGCCATGTGGTGCGAATGGTACGCATTGCCTCCTGTCTTTAGCAGCCGATTGAAGACGTTCTTCTCAGTCAGAGATGCAGCAAGCTGTTGGACGGCCTCCTGCTCTCCAGAAAGCGTGACACTGCCCGGAGAGTTGATGGCCGCAATCTTGATATCCTGCTCAAGACCTCTCAGAAACTCGGCCGCCTCGTTACGACCCACGCCGACGGCGAGCATAGCACCCTTGCTCTTGTTGCGGGAGACAGCCACTCCACGGTAATAAGCAATCGTGATGGCCTCGGCCGCGGTTATATATCCCGCAGCATACGCGGCAGCCATCTCACCCGACGAGTGGCCGACGACGCCAGAGGGACGGACGCCCCATGAAGCGAGCAGGTCTACAAGACCAATCTGGACGGCTGTGCATATGGGCTGCGAGACGTCGGGGGAATTAACCCGATCGGCATCGCAGTGACCGGAAAGAATATCGACGAGTTTCCAGAAAGGTGAGCCACCTGGCAAGGAAGTGACAACATGGTCTAGATGTTCAATCGCAACACGGAAGGCGGCATATTCGAACAGCTGGGCACCCATGGCGTGCCACTGTGCTCCCTGACCAGTGAAGACAAAGCCTAGACGTGGCGCTTCAGATGGATTGGAGGAGAATTTGAGAGCAGTAGCTTGCAGCCCTGCCGTAACATCATTTTTATCGATGATTCGGAATGTGCGTTGACCGAGCTTGGAGCGCCGGGCGCTGAGCGTGTAAGCGATGTCTGCCAGAGAGTGGCGGTTCGCAACGGAGGATAAGGCGGCGATGTTGGCATTCAAGGAAGTCTCGTTGTGAGCCGAGAAGGGGAGCAGAACAAGTTGACGAGTGTCAGCATCAGCCTTTCTAGTTGCTTTCGGTTTGCTGAGGATAGGAGAATGCAGGGATGGAGTCTCATGACTCCCGTTCCCGACACCGTTCTCTCCCGCGCCATTGGTGCCGTTGGTGCCATTCGTACCGTTGTGTCCGTTGTGTCCGTTGTGGCCATTGTGACCATTGTGACCATTGGCGTGAGAGTTGCCGTTGCTGGTGCCATTGCTGACGCTGTTCTTGGCCGATCCATTGGTCAGACCGTTTCCATTGGCTGCGACCTTGCCCTGGATACCTGGCTTGACATAGTCTGGGTAAACAACATTGACATGATCGATGATACAATGCCCGATAGAACCACCAAAGCCGGCTGATGTGACACTCGCGCGGCGCAGCTTGCCCTCGGGCCAGGGGGTGACCTCAGTGACAACCTTGGCCTTGGCCTTGTCAAAGTCGATGCGGGGATTCAGTGTTCTGACCCCGATACTCGGCGGAATGATGCCCTCTTCAAGCGCGAGTACCGCCTTGAAGATACCCGCGAGTGCTGCCGCGCCTTCGGTATGGCCCAGATTGGTTTTGACGGACCCGATCAGCAGCCGGTCCTCCTCAGCGTCCGACCGGCCAGGCCCGAAGACTTTCCCGGCTGCCTCCACTTCAAGAGGATCACCAACGCGCGTACCTGTGCCATGGCACTCGAGGAATATCGTCTCCGAGGGCGGCAGATTGCCAGCATTGACGTACGCCTTGCGGATGATTCCCTCCTGCGCGACGCCACTGGGGTGGGTGATGCCGCTGGATCGGCCGTTGGCACCGATGGCACTTCCGCGAACCAAAGCTCGGATTGGGGATCCGTCTCGGATGACTGTATCCGGCTTCTTGAGATAGATGGCTGCAAATCCCTCACCGCGGGCATAGCCGTCAGCCGAGGCGTCAAATGCGTGGCTCATGGACGTGCCTGAGAGCGCGCCCAGCTTGTCCATGGCAATTTGCATAGCCGGGTCCATGATCCAGTTTGCTGTTGCGACGATGGCTGAGTCGCAGTCGCCATCGCGTATAGCCTGGATGGCGAAATGTAGCGCGTATAGTGCTGATGTGCAGGCGCTGTCAAGTGTGACGCTGTCTTCATGTTAGTAGTCACTCGGGGGTAACACAAAGCGAAAATTACCTAGGGCCGAGGAGATTGAAAATGTAGTTGATACGGTTGCTGAGAATATTGTGGCAGACACCTGTGGTGGCATGTGGCCTCGCATACTCCCAGTCACGCGTCTGCGCATACGCGTTATCATAGGAGATGTCCGCAACATAAACGCCCGTACGAGTCCCGTTGACGCTCTCCCAAGTGTCACCGGCACTCTCAAACGCTTCGTAGATGACCTCCAGAAGCTTCCGTTGTGAGGGATCCATGGTCTCGGCCTCAAGGCCCGAGATGCCGAAGAAGGCGGGATCGAAGAGGCGTGGATCATCAGTGACCACGTATCCGCCCTTTGCTGCCGTGGTTCCGGGGCGTTCTGGGTTGGGATGGTAGAATCCCTTGGCTGAAAAGCGAGGCTCCGCCCAGTCCTGGTATCCAGAGCGCTTGTTGATAAGGAATTCCCATAGCCCGGATGTGTCGCGAATACCTCCCGCCCAGCGGCAACCTTAAGCATACCATTAGCTTGCGATTTGAGAAAGTTGAGGGGAGGGACTTACCCATGCCCACGATGGCCACGGGCTCTGGCTGACGCGTCTCACTCATGGCGTTACTTGTTCCAAGTCTAGGTAGGGTAAGCTTGACTGTTGTTGTACTTTTGTCTTCTTGATAACCAGAAGACACTCAGATAATGTTGACTATGTCACACGTTGACGAGTGGCCCTCAATTGAGGCGCTGATGTCCCGCTTGTTGTTGGGATTGATCTGGTGGATTGCAGAGATGAAAGAGTTGGGCATATGAACATTGAAAATGACATCCACGACTAACACTTCATGGAAGCTAAGACCCCATGCTTTGCAAGATCTTTTAAAGAGCAACCCGCAGGCGGCACCGGCGGCTAGCGAGATAATACCTTTGAGCCAACACGAGAGTCCTCGTTGCCGCACAGTGAAGTGTATCGCCGGGGCTTCGACGAAGATCGTCAAACGGACGCACTTCGCCGCAATCTCACATCACAACTCCTCGTCGGCCATTCACTCGGCCGGGCGCGCGAATCACGAACAAAAACGACATAACGAGGGCAAATTCGTAGCGAGGCATTGATACGCACGTTGCTACAAGATGAGCCGTGAAATATCGGCCGTTTGTACAATATAAGCAACCTATGCCCGAAGCTTACATTATCCGGTTGTTGGTTGGTAATACCTATCGACTGATCAGAAACCAATGCATTGCTACATGCATAGTGGGGTTTGAGATGGGGAGCGCAGTCGTTCAGATTCTGCCCGCGAAACATCGGCCGACGTTGGTTACAATGCTGTGGGTTTCTAGCTGCATGCCAACGGCGTCCATGAAACCATGTTGCGCAGCGGTTCCAGTATCTTTGAGAATCCTACATCATTTTAGGTTTCCGAGGGATAACGAATCTGATGTATCGTAAGCTTCCCTTGACAGCCAACGCCAACAAGCGGCGCAGTTTACGATACCCCTCTTGTCCGCTCAAATGATAAAACATTATTTGCGCGAGGAACGGGCACTGCATGGCCACGTGCATTGAAATGGTGTAATGCAACTTGGCTCTCCGGCTGGGCATTGACTCAGAAATTATCGAAACGGCATGACGCCCGAAGTCACAAGAAGCCCCGACCAAGACGGCTTTGGACTTGTCCCAGCCCGCTAGTTTGATACTGCATGCGGAGTCAACATGTATAAATGTACTATGCTTATTAGTCTTGAGGCATTCATTGAAAATAAGTTTCCAAGAACTATATTGGCCTTCCATTCTGGAGACAGCTTGCCCTGACTTCATCATGCCATTTCAAAGTAACGGTGCTCATGGGAGCGGACTCCTGGCCGTTGCCGAGGATATTGTCCAACAAACTCAGCGCATAGTCAAGTACTTGAATGCCAACAATCTTGAGCAGCCTACCTTTGCAACCAATGACACCACCCGTCCCGAGACTCTCGACTACGCCAAGCTTCAGGGAGAGCTGAAGCGATCCTTGGAAGACCTCCAGTATCTGGTCGAGGGCCCGAAGCGACATTTCCGGAACCTCGCCTGCCAAGGATACGAGCTCGCTGCAATCTCAGTGGCCCTCGACTTTGACTTTTTCAGTATTGTCCCTGCCGAGGGGAAGATATCGCTGGGAGAATTGGCCGAACGGGCTGGTGTCGATCTCGACAGAACTACCCGCATTGTTCGTCTCCTCGCGACCGAGTCCATTTTCCGGGAGCCAACGCCTGGATATGTCGCCCATAATCCCAGCTCGTACCTTTTACACAAGGACGAGGAGATTCGTGCAACGCTGCATTACACGTACGCTACCAACGGGACGCCTACTCATGTTGTTTACTAATTTCTTCGTGCAGGCTCGACGAGATGTTCAAGGCAGCGACGGCCACGGCTGACAACGTCAAGGCATCACCCAAGAGCTATGATAGTGCTGTAACCCCTTTTATGACAAGACATGGCCTTCCTATCTTCAACTTCTACGAGAAGGACACCCAGCGATCCATCCGTTTTGCCAAAGCCATGGCCGGATGGGCGAAATGTAGATCTCCCATTTTGTTCTTCGGAATATTCCCAGCCTATTCTTTATCTCCGAGCTCAGGGTCGATTTATTGCCAATGGAGTACCGTAGACTGACGTGGAAAAGTGAACTTGAACATCGATGCTCTGAAAGACTCCTTTCCATGGGGTAATTTGAACGGAACCGTCGTCGACGTCGGCGGTGGCAGCGGCAAGGTCTCCATTACTTTAGCAAAGGTAAAAAAGCAACTCTCACATTCTCCCCTCATTTCGGAGTCTTCCTTTCTTACCCGTTAACGCAGAGCTTTCCAAACCTCAACTTCATCGTCCAAGACTCAGCCGACATGCACGTGGCAGGTCAATCACTCCTCACCAACGACACTCGCGGACGCGTCACCTTCATGCAGCACAGCTTCTTCGACCCACAGCCTGTTGGCGATGCTGCGGCCTTCATTTTGCGTGCATGTGCGCTCAACTGGTGCGATGCCCGAGTCGTTGACATGTTCCGTGCCCTCGTTCCGGGTCTTGAGCGCTCCAAGCCCGGCACACCGTTGCTTATCAACGACATGATCTTGCCAGAGCAGGGCGTGCTGACGCGCGACGTGGAGCGCGGCATGCGCCAGATTGATTTAATCATGCTGGTGGGCTTTGGTGGTAAGCTGCGTACTGCGGATGAGTTCGAGGCTCTGCTAAAGCAGGCGGATGAGAGATATGAGATCCGTTCTGTTCGTCCCGAAGGGCTGATGGGCTTGGTGGAGGCCCACTTACGCCGCTGAAATCAAAGTGTGCTGGGAGCCGAGCATGGAGTAGACAAGCTGTGAAAATAGAGACAAGGGCACTCGTATCGAGCTGAGAAAGCCGCTGCTTCATGCACTATACATAGCACTTTGGATCAAACTGGGTCTAGACAAGTCTCATCAGGCATATGAACGAGTAAGGACACCGAGTCCAAAGAAAACGAATTCACAGTAGAGCACTTTGTGATGAACTTCTCTATCTGTGTGCCCTGGCGATAGTCATGTAGAGGACACAGGTAGCTCAGTCTTGTGTTTGGAAGGCATCCCGGGGTTCTGCATTCAGCTCCGATGATGCTCCGAGCGTGTAAACAGACTTACAAGACATCTCATGTCGCAGTGGGATGGCTGCCACGTCGCTCTGACATAGAGCCAGGCTACAATTCACATCCCAGTCAGTCTCGTTCAGGAAAGTGTCGCGTCGAATACCAACAGCCCCTTGCGTTCAATCATTCAAGGGTCTGAATTTAAACTTTCGGCGGATGCATACCGCTGTCTCCCACGACCAACAGCCGTTCTCCCCACCCCACCCCTATGCTTGCTTTGATAAGGCGTGGTAAGATGCACTACTACCTCCCTTGAATACCACCCCGTTCATCGACGAACCAACGGCCGAGGGACGCATATGGCGACGCGGGCCGGCCCTAGAACCACCCGATGTTTGATTGAAAGAGTCGGGGACGCAAGCCCTTCCTCTGCTCATCCCCTGTCGACCGGCCAAATTCAATCCCGACTTTACAAATCTGACCAAGCCTGTCTGAGATTGCTGAAAGTGCCGTAGCGTCGATCAGCCGTGTGTTGACTGTTGACAAGATGGGCATCGGGATAATTTGAGGCCAGTAAGGGCCATTTTGATGAAAGCTTCATCAAAAAGCTTATTAATATATAGAACTTCAAGACATCAATACCCAAGATGTAGTTGTGAAATTAGGATAAATAGACCTTGAATTCTTTTCTACCACTCTATACTCATCAACTCACGGCATCATACTTCATTCCTTCACGTTTCTTTCATCTGGTAGTCACGATTCACACTTCATCCGTCAAAAGAATTCAATGGCGGTGATTGACGAAGGGAAGAACAGCTCGGGCGACACCAGCCTGGGTGATATCACCACGTCCAAGGAAGGCTCAACGAGTCCGGCAGAAAACGGCTCAAAAGATGAAGAGAAGCAATCACAACAAGCGCCAGACAGCTCCGAGGCCACCTTACAACCGGAGGCTCCTCCGCGTGACATCAACGGTTGGAAGTGGTATCTTACCATCATTTCAATCTTGCTTTCTACCTTCATCTACGCTCTAGACAACACCGTGGTTGCCGACCTACAGCCAGTCATCATATTGGAGTTTGGCAACATTCAGAAACTCTCATGGCTCAGCGTTGCCTTTCTTCTCACCGCAACTGCGACCAATCTGGCTTGGGGCCGCTTGTACAGCCAGTTCAACCCAAAGTGGCTTTACATTTTCCACGTTGTCCTTTTTGAGGTTGGCTCTGTCATATGCGGCGCTGCGCCGACCATGGATGTAATGATTCTGGGCCGCGCCATCGCTGGAGCTGGCGGTTCGGGACTGTATGTCGGCTGCATGACACTCATTTCTACCACCACTACCATGGCCGAGCGCCCGCTATATGTCTCCAGCACCGGTCTCACTTGGGGTCTCGGCATCGTTCTCGGCCCCGTCATCGGCGGCGCCTTCAGCGAATCTTCAGTGGGTTGGCGCTGGGCCTTTTACATCAACCTTTTTATCGGCGCCGTGTGCGCACCCTTCTACATCTTCTTGATCCCGAGTAAAGACCCTCGCCCCGGCGCATCGCTTCGCTCTCGTTTCGCCGAGGTGGACTATGCCGGTTTCACTCTCCAAGCCGGGGCACTCACCGCCTTGATCCTGGCAGTCAACTTGGGCGGTGTTGTGTATCCATGGAACTCTGGCCGCATCATTGCGTTGTTTGTTGTTACCGGGGTCTTATTCATCATACTCGGTATTCAGCAAGTTTTCAACATCTTCACCACCCCCGATCGGCGCACCATCCCCATTCAGTTCTTCCGCTCTCGTTCTGTCCTCATCCTGTTTGTAGTCTGCGCTACCGGTGGTGCAGGCTCATTCGTGCCCATCTACATGGTACCCATTTTCTTCCAGTTTACCCGCAATGACGGCCCATTGGATGCCGGTGTCCGGCTGCTTCCCTTCATTGTCGTGATGGTAATTATTGTCTTCAGCAACGGCGCTCTGATGCCTAAGCTGGGATATTATATGCCATGGTACCTGGTGGGCGGGCTTCTGGTTGTAGTGGGAGGCGCTCTCATGTACACAGTGGAGCAAGATACGCCCACAAGCCGCGTGTATGGTTACACGGTGATCATCGGCGCTGGAGTCGGCATGTTTCTACAAGCTTCCTTCTCCGTCGTTCAAACGGTTGTGAAGCCGCTTGATATCCCTCCAGCCATCGGATTCATCACTCTGGCCCAATTCGTGGGAATTACCCTCTCCTTGGCCATCGCCAACGCCATTCTCCTCAACTCTAGCCAAGATAAGATTGAACAAATATTGCCCAACACACCTTCAGCTGATATTCAAGCTGCAATTCTGGGTGCCCGCTCAAGCCTTGTGCGTGGTCTCTCTGCTGAGCTCAGGACCCGGGTTCTCGATGCTATCGTCAAAGCCATAGATCAGACATACACGCTGGTCATTGCCGCCGGAGGGCTCACCGCTATTCTGAGTCTCATCATGCGGCGTGAGAGGCTCTTTGGTGCAAGCACTGGCATCGCTGCCGCCTGAGAGGTGCTCGTCAACATTGTCTTCTTCGAGGAGACGACTCGAGACTTTGCTTTTTCAGGCTGCCTGTCCTTTCTCGAGACGCGTGTCAATTTTGACAAAGATTGCTTCGGAGCATATTTCGCGAAATACTCTACACTCGCTGTTCGCGACCTCGTCACCGGGGAGCACGTCATAATATGGGCGGAGACTGGACGTCAAATCAGATTCCACCGCTTGGATTCCTAAGATAATACTCCCAAATACAGCCTTCCAGGGCTCGCGCTCAAAGTAAATGTATCCTGTTCGATGCAACATCTTTGCGACCTCTTGCCCTCAGGCGGATTAAAGTCACCACGGCTGCAGGAAACCCTGTGGCAATGCAGATTCTCTAAATCCCTTGCAAAACTTTACGCGGCGTACGGAGTCTAAATAATGGGGCGTGTCAGACGACTTGACTGCCAGCTTTTGCTTCAAAGGGAAAGAAGAAATGTTACAACCCTGGATTGAGGCAAGGATTTGATCCATCCCATCGGTTTCCGACCAATAAGTAGTCGAGTAACCTCCACGCGGTAAGAACTCGGGATCTCCGTTGACTTTGTATGTGCACATGCATAAATATATTTTGCCCCGGAGGTTACATTATTCCCCGGCTGATAACGAAAGGAATGTGGAAGAAACATTCGACATTGTACGCGGACAAGAGGAGCCGAGTAACATGTCAATAATATCAACCATGTTTACTCCTCATTCTTCTGAATGTTCACCCGGGGTCTGAGTCTCAAAAAGCACCGATCAGCTCTGTGGACTATCCCATAACTAGCCTTGGGATCGGCGAGCGATGGGCCGACCTCCAGCAGGTCAAATGTCCACACCACAAGAGTCGTAACCATGCGCAGCTCTAGATACGCCAGTCGGCGACCCCAACAACTGCGAGGACCCATACCAAAGGCGATTTGTGGTGCTGCGTTTGCGTTGAACTCCACGGCTCCATCGACTTCCCCGCGTGTGAGCCATCGCTCTGGGTCGAACGTCTTCATGTCTCGCCCCTCATCCCAGCCCACTGTCGTCTTCGCCGTCGCATTGCGCCGGCTGGGGTCCACGTCAAAGGATGGCGCATGGAATCCCGGCCCGTTGGCGACCATGACTACATTCGTGCCCTTGGGGATGCGATGGCCGAATACCTCCGTGTCGCGGGTTGCCTGCCGTGCTACGCTGGTGGCATGCAGCCGGAGCGCCTCCTCCAGCACAGCTTCAAGATAGGGCACCCGCGTCTTGTTCAGTTCAGCTAACGTGGGCGTCCGAGATTGATTGTGCGCATCGGCGTAGGCCGCATGCAGCCCCCGCCGCAGCTTGGCTTGGATTTCCGGGAGTCGAGTCAAGTAGATGAATGTCCAGGCGAGTGTCGTGCTGGTCGTGTGTAAGCCAGCTATGAACTGCCCTGCAATCTGTTCTCCACATCAGCACCTGATATCGACGGGCTTTCAAACCTTGGTGTTTGAGGGCGCTCTTTGATCTTACCTCGTCCATCAAAATCGGATTCTCGAAATCAGGCTCGCGGCCCTCTTTTTCTGCAGTCCTCTTCTCACGCATCAACATGTATTCCACTGCCGTCTTGGCTTCCCCCGTCTCGTCTAACCTCTCAAGGGAGCCTTGGATTTGCTCTCGCACAACTTGTCTCTTCACTGCTACTAGCTTCCTAAACTTCGGTGTCTGGTTGATCCACCACGTCTTCAGCCACGGTAACATAGACTTGGTTACTTCGTCGATGCCTTCAACCGTTTCATAAAGTGCAGAAATGAACTCGTGAACCGGTGCCTCGGGGAATTTGGCCTCTCCGTCCGGTCCGATCTCGATGCTTGAGGGGTCCAGCTGAGAGAGAGCCTTGAACTGGGGACCCAGAGCAGTGTGCTCAAAGTGCTTGTCAAACACGAAGGAGAGCATGCCATCGAGAGCGTTATGATTCAGATCCTCATTGACGTCAAACGGTCGCCCATTGCCCAAGCGAGCTTTCATCTCCCAGAAGTGGACAAGATGAAGGGCATTGTCGTACATGACGGGACCGACCGTTCCATTCAGAAAGCTGGGACTCATGAGATCCTGCAGCCAGGCTCTTGTTTGCTTCCAAGTCTGGCCCCTCTTCATCCGGGCATGGAAGGCACCCACTGGGCCCAGCCCGTCGGTGATAAAGTCCGACCGGTCGAACTCGGGCCGCCGCATCATGACATCCTGGGCTTCGATGGCGTCGGCAAGAAGTACCCAGGGCTTCGAAAAGGGATCCACAAACACCTGGGATAGGGGTGTCTGCAGGGTGTTCACCTGCTTGAGTAGCCACACGTTGAGCTCTCTAGTGACGCTGACCTCCCGCAGCATGTCTGGGGCATCCCCCAGGATTTTGTGGGCTGACTCCGGATTGTACGGAATACCCGGGAGGGGCCGGGGTAGAAGCAACCGTTTGTATAAGAGATAAAGGACTCCGAGTACGGCAAGAAGGCCGAGTGGCGTTGACAGCAGCCCGCGTCCGAGAAGTTGGATCGCATCTGAAAGAGCCATGGTGATGTACAGCACACCAAGTACAAAGAAAGATATGGTTGATAGCGTTTGTTGATACAAAGTGAAGATCTGAGAGCTCGGCTTTATATTCAGGCGACAACACTATGAGTGATACCCAACATCTGTCATTTTCATGCTCTATAGACCTCATCGCACGATTGAGCCCTAAGTATTCCTGATCTTTAGATGGACAAGCAATACCTCGTGGTGCTGTCACAATCGCAGTCTAATGGTAAGGTGCCGTACCTCAGCCGATGATTCTCGGGCGAAAAATATCGGCCGACCATGAGGACCCTGGATCGTCACGTAGCATCATCGGAACGGAACGCACAAGATAGATATGCGAGTCAGCAACCGGGACTGACAAGGAGGTACATTGAACGCTCATAGCTGGGATACGTGAGTCATGAAAGTGTACTTTGCCGAGGCTTGCTGCAAGACCGTTCTCGTATGATTGTCACCCTTCACTCCTAACTCATCTCTCCGCGACGGATATCTGTGATGAAAGAAACGCCGTGACCAATGATTGATGGCACTTGACGCTGATTTATTTGTCGCCACCAGGGCCGAAACACTGCAGTCAGAAACATCCCAGGATTTCTGCATGCCTGTCCGTTAAGTCCGGGGGACTCGTCTGCTTACCGGGGCTATCGACTTCGCTTATCATCCCCCACGGCAACTCTTGATGGAAGTCCCTCCAACGCCCGCGCCATTCCTGTAAGAGACGGCTGCGTAATCGAACCGATGCAGCACGGCATGTAGAACGAAGCACGGCTAGATCCTAGTTCGACGACGGACCGGGCCTGGAGAATCGTCGCATTAGTTCCGCCGCAGAGGTAAAAGACCCTAGTCCTTTAGGATTAGGGGGTCGGGGGAGGGGTGGCTATGGTAGGCACGATGATACACTTTACAAAATGAGAATAACCTCATGTCAAGACATAAAGACGAATTCGACCAGCGAGCCTTGAGACGAAATACTTCGTATGCTGGTATGACAGGCATGTATGTAAGCTGCACATAGGAACTTTGAGTGTTGCAAGGCAGCTGAAGAACAATACAAGCTCTCGTCACTGTCTCCAATAGTTCGTTCCGGGCTCTATCTGGCCAGTCGCCGACCACAAAGCTCGATGGATAAGCTGATGATAAAACCCTCCATCACTTTTACCGTATTACAGCTCTTGTCTTCGCCCAGGAAACTAGATGAAAGTCAAATCAAATGGATGCTTTCCGCATTGCTTCTAGATCCAAGCCAGAAACATCGGACATGCAAAAGCCTGGCCGGAAGCGTAATGTATCATCTTGTATTCCATGTTACACTAGGAAGCAGAAGGTCTGGAGATTTGCCCACAACTTCCCGGAGTGAGACATCGTTCATCAGTCCTAACTCGCGTGCCCGCGTAGTGCAATCGTCGTTATCCATGCAATCATTGCGCTCGGCGCAGGCGACCCGAGGAGTGCGCTTATTACAATTCGCAGGCACTGCAAGCCAATACTTCACCAATTCAAACGGAGGCTCGCCAAAACGAAGATGCTCCTAAAGCACATGATGCCCGCATTCAACAAAACTGTAGCAGCGGTTCTGCTCGGAGTATCACAGACCAGGAGAACAGGATTGACGTGGCGGATTCGATAGCTGAAGTGTTTGGATATTTTGAGGACAGCGAGTCTAATACTATGGCTGTGGTCTGTGGGGTCAGTGCAGTTCCTCCCCCTTCTGTCATTACATGCTTGAGCTCCCCGCGACATTCTTGGCTCATTCACCATCCGTGATGTATCATTTCTGACAGCTGCACACAGTTAGGGCTGAGAAATCACCCAATCCGAGATAGACAATGCGCGCCTATCCCTTTAGAGTCGTTGGAAGAAGTTGAAGATCAAACGGAAAGAATGCCCGATCGTCAGATTCTTGACTTTCTCGTGCAATACTATGTGATGGAAATCCACTGGTTCGTATCGCAGGGCTGCCAGCTAGTGATAACCTAGAAAACCGACTAACAATTACAATTCTCGTAGGATGGAACAACTTGTGCACCCACCTTGGTTCTTGGCACAGTACCAAGTATGGTGGAACTCAGAACGACCGTCATCAACACTTGACGTCGAGTTCGCAGTGCTGCTCCTGAGGATGTGTTCTCACGCTTTGCAGTTTCTCCCCTCGCCGTCTTACACTATCGATAAGATCAGAGGCATGTCCCTGACGGACATTCGGGACTCAATCAACGATGTCGCCGACAAGCTCACTGCAATCTGCATTCGACTCGACGGGAAGGGCTCTCTTCTACGCGTGCAGCATCTGCTCTTTTCGGGATTACGGTACCAGTGCGAAGGGCGAAATAAACTGTTTTGGGAAGCATTTGGCGACGCGGTTCGAGTCGCACACAGAATTGGACTTGATCGAAGGCCTGCGGCAACAATTATGGGAATGAATGAGTTAGACAAGGAAATGCGTCGCAGGGTGTACTGCAACCTTTTCATATGGGACAGGTACTACGATTACCTCGACGGCTCATATTTGGTCACTCACAGCTAACGTTTACTCAGCCTTTTCTCGAGACAACTTGACATGTCCCCTTTCTTGCCCTCGGGTTTGACCGACGAAAACCTTCCACGGATGCACCTCGGTCCAAATGTTGACGACGCCGACGCCCCTGAAGAGTTTTCAGAACGTTTGATCCAAGCCCGTCTGGCGTCCTTTTGGAGAGACTTCTTGCCAAGGCGAGATTATGACGCGACCGTGGCCGAAGCAACATACGAGAAATTTTGCAACGGATTTCTCACAACTTTGCCGCCGGTCTTCGCTCTGGACTCCAGCACGCAATGGGACGAGCGTCTTCCTATGCTGCCTCTACAGAGGCAAAACCTGCATACCACCATTTTCGAGTCGCTCTGCTGCAACTTTCGTCCGGTACTGCTTCAGAACCCAGCCTGCCTAAATAGGCTTCCCGTATACAAGCGAGTTCTTCTATCGTGTCAGAGAAGGGCTCTGGCCGTGGCAGCATTGAGGGTACTGGAAAGCGTCTCTAAGTTGCACTCCATACTAGGCGGCTGCCACACACGGTTTGTGGGCATCATCTTCCCAACATTTGAGGCTGCGGTTCTGCTTGTCGGCCTCTGTACGGATATCGACTTTCCGGGTAGCAGCGAGGATGGCCCTCTCACAACGCTGTTGATAGACCCTCTAGGGCCCGGCAAAGCTCATGTATCTCGGGAACAATGCTTGCGCGCGGTTGATGACGCGCTTGCACGTCTCCGAATGCTGGCGGAGGTAAGCAAAATGGCTGAGGTAGCGGCTCAAACCCTGTCTCAACTTCTTGGTAATATGCCAAGGGATCAGACGCCAGATATGGGAACTATACCGGCATGGATCAACCAAATGCTTGATTTCGGCGTCGATGAGGCCGGAGTACAGTGCGATTTCAAAGACATACCTACTAGCGAGTGCGGTTCGTGGATACAGTAGTTTCAGTACATAAAGCATATGATCTATTATTTTTCTCTACTCTCAAAATTAAAGAACTTAAATTTAATGAGTGAACTATCTTAATATATAGCTAGCTTTATAACTGAGGTACTGCTATAATGAGTGACTATTAGCTTTCCAGCCCACTACCATCTCCATCCTGTCTCTTTTGCGGTTTCCCAACGCAAATCCAAGCTTGCGTCGATCTGCGAATAGATCTCTGTTTGTCCCCGAACCATAGCAATGTCTAGAGCAGCCAGTGGTGTCTGGAACATTACTAATTCTCCTTCTTTCAAGACTCCTGGCTTCGAATCTCTAAGTCTAATGTAACCTTCGACAAACTGATTTAACTTACAGTGGTACTGGAGCAGCTTCGCTACACAGCCCCTGTGCCCATTACCTGCAGCCACATGTATTGCTTGGAAACACCCATGTAGAACACCGGCTGAGAACCTATCCACAACTCCGTACCACTTCGATCCGTCCGGTCGCAGGAGCTCTTCTACACAAGCTTCAGACCCATACAGACAGGCCAGATGAAGGGGAGTTAAACGATCGATGCTTGTAAAGCTGTTCGGGTCCGCTCCCATGTCTAGTAGAGCCTCGACTGCGGAAGCCTGTCCAGCCATGACGGCTGCATGAAGTGGTTGCCTTCCGTCTTCGTCGGTAGAGTATACTGAAGCGCCCAAGAACACAAGCTTGCGGATGATGGACGCATTCCCGCCGCAAGCTGCATGGAAGACCAAGGAACGACCAAACTTATCCTTTGCATGAGGTGATGGAATGCCGGCATTCAATGACTCAACTTGCTTACATCCCATGGCATCAAAGGCCTCTTCCATATTTCCAGTCGCTGCGGCTCGGTGCAATGCGAGCTCTCCGTAGTTGTTGGTATGCAAATGTGCTGTGTGTAGATCGAGTATCTCAAACAGCCTTTCAACGTCCTGATCATCCGCCCATTCAGGTCGTGCGTAGGCCGCAAGCAAATGTAAGACTGTCTCTTGTTGTAGCGTTAAAAATCTTTTCCACGCATTTCCTTGTGTCGAAGGGGTCGACTGGGTAAGTTCTGCTGTTGCTAATTCGCATGCAATGTCAAACCTCCCCCGCAAAACTGCTAAGTGTATCGGCAATAGTCCGCTTTTAGTGTAGGCTTTTACATCTGCTCCAAGGCGAACAAGACATTTTACGGCATCGAATAACCCCAGTGATGTAGCACAATGAATGGGTTTGCAGCCATCAAGCTCCTCGGTTGTGGTTTCAACGAGGCTCTGGTTTGTGGCGATATATTTACGGATTTCGAGAGAGTTCCCATCTTCCATGGCCTTCATCAGCTCAAAGTACGGCTTATCTTCTGGTATAGTAATGTTGTCAAACTGTTTGTCCATGAGATCGGATAAGTCTCCCGGATATCTTGTTCTGATGGCATTTGAGGCGGACAAGGCCGCGTAAATGCTAGTGCCAATAAATTCGACGTGACAGCACTGACGGCTTGTCACGCTGATTTTGTCAGACATACGCTGAAATTCTTCCTTCGCAGCCTGCAATACTACTGCCGTCTCATTCGTAGGTTGGGACACTCTTTCGTCAATAGAGTCGGCGTGATGCTTCGAAAATCCAAAAACATCCAACTGAATGAAGCGTCGTCCCCGTCTTTGAGTCTCTGTGACCGCCTCCACAACGTGAAAACCACTGTGGGATTTCTCAGCTGAAGCAATAGAGATGTGTGGATGTTCGCGATAAACGTCTTCGATTTTCGAACTGACTCCGGCGTAAGGGTGTTCCTCGTAGCACACCTCCCAGCGTTCTCCAACTCGATGAAGGCCTACAGTTATGTCGACGAAGGACTGGCCAATAATCGTTTCAGATGCAAAGCGCAAAGCCACGATCGTGCCGCCCGATCTGGGATCCCTGATTCTCAGTATCGACAAGATGGCATCCCATCTGTCGGTAGGGTATGCATCCACGACTGAAAACGTCAACCGCAAGCTTTCAGGACGATCGCGTAAGTAGTTGCTCCTTATTGTAACCTCGGGCAGCGAATAAAAGGGGTTTTGTCTGACGTAAATCGTCCTGTAGGATCCTTGCGCGTCCTCATCGAAGACTTGGGGGCCTGCAACCGGATGAAGCCTAACGGAACCATCTTTTGAGGCCAGCGTTTCGTAGGGAAGTGGCTTGGAGGCTTCATCTGGCGAGGCTACTCGTGCGAACTGGTCACCCCAAAGCCGCCTTAAGATGATGTAAGGACTCCAGTTTTTGGCCCGATCCTGGGGCCTCACGACAACGCAATCCAGCAAGGCATAGTATGCGTCGTCTTTGGATTCACATGATACTAGCATCAAGCTTATCTTGAGCCCAAGGTTGGTGATACTAACAGGCGCGCTTTCCTGCGATCGGGAAGGGGGGAGAGGGCGGACGTAGTCAAAGTCTGCATTCGAGAAGAGCCGTGGGAAACGAGCGAGAAGACCACAAAGCTCATCTGATTTTGTTCTTTGTGTGAGTGATAACGCCCATAAGAACAACGACTGATCATCAGTCTCCTTCAACATTTCTTCCTGAAGTCGCACAAACGCTCGTTCTCCTTCGCCGTAAAGAAGAGGCATATTGACGTTAAATAGTCCGAGAAGACAGTATGCAATATCTTCTGGGCGTGTAGTGTTCCGACAAGAAGCCCATTTCATTCTATTCGCCACGCTAACATCACTTTGTGATGTTGTGCCCAGTAAGACGCGCTGGTCGATGCCAGTTATTTCTGCTAGGAGCGTACATGACGTCTGGCTGCTGGGCATTGGTTCTTTCGCCATGAGGTAGGACCAGTCTTTGGCATAGAAGAAAACTGTTTTCGGGGCCACAAGTTCCTGTAGCGTCCAACCTCGTGTGAACCAGCGACTGCGCCGAAAGTTGGATTGATGAGCCAAAAGTTCACTCAGACTTGCCGGCTCTACGTCGGAGAGATAGGCGATGCAGAATTTGGCGTCGCAATACCAGCGATACATGGAATTAATCGACTCAGATAGCTCCGCACTACTGGTCTTGTCGATGCAGCAGGTGTCGACCCACAAGAACCGAAGTCCGTGACTTCGTGCGAGCTCCGCTGCATTCTTGATCTTCGCGTGTCCCGACGAGGCCAAGATTTTTTGCCTGGTTGCGCTGTTATTTGATGTGGTCGGATATGTCTGGAGTTCTGTCGCAGCCCCGTATTCTTGAAAGTTGGCGAACGTTACTTCATCTTCGCCCCATGTATGAGACAGGATCGCGTAGTCTTCGTGGGGGTCGCCTTGAATCCCGATGAGCGTCAAGAGAGTGGTATCGATGAGCCACATGATACCTCCGACTACGACTGCTGCCAGAGCCTCGCCTTTCGAGTCTGGAAGTGTTGTCGTCGCGGTTTTCTTCAAGCAGGTCGATTAGCACTCCTCGCCGCGTACCTGTGGAAGGAAGAAGAAAGCGATTTGCAAAATGTCGCACTGCGTGATGAACATTCCAACGGTGGCCATGACGGCTGGGGGTCGCAGGCTTGAAAAACAAAGTAAACCTGGCCGTTGGTTAGACTGGAACCCCGCTCGGCCGTTGGGTATTGAAAGAAAAGGCAGGAGAGAAGGCTGTGCCGCTTTGATTCCACTCCATATTGCACAGCAAATAAACGTGGCTGATTTGTGGGAAATAGGCGCATAACTACGCACACCCTGGATCCCGTGGTCCAAAATCAGCGGTTGATTGTGATGGCCACAAGAAGGGGCTGCTTATTTCTTGGCGAGATAAATGGGGTTGAACAAGGTAGAAGCGAATCAACGGCGTGCAAGTTGAGGCAATACATGCAGCTTCTCCACAGTCACATAAAATCTCATACATGATCAGGCTGCGCAGGCTTGGCCAGACATGCTGCTGAGTTTTGCTGCACCCGCTTCTTCAAAAGGCTTTCCAACTCTGGTGTCGATTCGGTGAATCTCCTTGAGAGATTCCTCAACCTTATTATGTGCTGCGGTTAAGCAAAACCGTGTCCACCCACAACTCGAAGTGATCTCCAGACTCCAGCTTCCTCCTTTAATTGCTAGGTTTTGGTCCCGATGCCAGAATTGACGCACGAGCGAAATAAACATTTTGATAAATGGCGCCGGAGTTCAAAGGTGACCGAGAAACTGCCCGTCATTCCAGCCTGCTTCTAGATGATGTCTTGGCTGACATCCCAACATGGTTTCCACCACGCTCGACAGGCCTGGTTGTTGGGGAAGACGGATTTCCTGCAGCCATCGTCTCCCATACTGAGCCTCGTTGATGTCAAGAGGACCGCCGATCCAAGACAACGAGCCCGACGAAGCAAGCAGTTCCGGCAACATACGAGACTCCAGCGAAGATTATTAGTCCAGAATAGGAACCGTGCGATTTCTCAAGAATTGCTCCAGCTATGGGCACACCAGTCAATGCCCTGTAAGTGTCAGCAACTCAGCTCATCAAACTCTTACAGCGGAAATAACTTGCCCCAGACTAACAACAGTGTACACAGTGGAATAAAATCGCCCATAATCTTGAGTGGAACAATATTCGCCCACGCAAACAGGTACCAGGCTGATGTTGCTTCCACTTGCAAAGCCAAAGGCAACACAGAAGACTATGACGGCTGCAACATTGCCACTGGCTGGTAACCATATGCCCAAGATGGCGATAATGCAAAGTACATTTGTCGCGATCATGGTGTTCATCCGGCCGAATCTGTCGGCGACTAATCCAGGCAACCACCTGCCTGGAACGGAACCGGCATTGAGAAACACAATCATGAGATATGACAGCCGCTTGCCAATGCCGTGAGCAAGGGAGTATGATGCAACATACTCCAGTCCAATGAAGAATCCCCACTCGATGAAAAAGACCCCTATGGTCATCAAGAGCACATTGTGTTGTAATAAGATGTGGAAGTCTGGCAAGATACTTTTGTTCAATGGCAGAGTATTGCGGAAGGATTCCCGCGGGCGTACAAGAAGGCAGCTGACCATCAAAAGAACAATGGTGATTAGCCCTATCGAACGAGTGGTCCACGCAAACCCGATCCTCTCGCTCAAGCTGTTGAATATGAGGGGGAACATGACGCCTCCAAGACTGCCCCCAGCCATGGCCAGACCAGTTGCTGCTCCGCGCTTGACTTGAAAGTACTGCCCCACCGTCGCAACAGGCACGACAAATATGATGGATGTTGCCGAACCCGCAACAAGACCAATGACGACCAGAAAGTGCCAGTACTCCTCGCAGAACCCAATGGAGACAAAGACTGCCACATACAGCACGATGCTTGCAGCCATGAGCCATGTTGGTCCGTGAACATCGAAAACAGGGCCAATCTGTATGCCACAAAAGAAGACCATGAAATTGAAGAGGCCAAATATCCAGGCAAGCTTTCCTTCATCGACGTCATGAAGTTGGTGGGTGGAAATCCAAGATTGGTAGATACCAATGCTGTTCATGAGGCCTAGGCCGCCCATGATGGCACAGAAACTTCCAAAAACAACCAAATATGCAGCCATGCCGCCTTCCGGATAAACCTCCTCTAGGGAGTCATCAGTAAGCTCGAGGTCTGAGGTGAGAGCTTCTGACCTGATTCGATTCTGTGCTTGAGTGTCTTTCGACTCGGCACCCTTTTGGGAATGGCTAGACTGTTTTCTCATCAGTCGACGGGAGGTATGTATTATGCGGGATTGGGTGAGACTAACCTTCATCTTCTCGTTTTGCAGTAGCCGTGCAATTGAATGGATGGGCATGATGAAAGTGCAGTTGATAAGCAAACTAAAGACCAAATCTGGAGGTTTGTAGACTTTATCTGGAGATTTGTAGGCTTTTAATATTATTGCTTGAGAAAAATGCACAGAACCTGAAGCCGACGAGAGAGAATAGAGACCTAGCTGCAAGAGATCCGTACATTTTATTTGACATATCCATCACTCTTCCAATTTAATGGGCGAATCGGCTTCCTTTCACACAGAGTTTCGGCCACTAGAGAGTTCGCCGAATTGGTTTGGCCGACGACCAACTTTCGCCGGAGCAGCGCGTGCTTCTTCCCCTCATTTCGCCGAACTTGACATCATTCGGGCAAATTCCAGCAATGCCACCAGGACTACTTCATAATCAGCATTCGCCGAAATCGCCAAAATCAAAGCATTTTGTTTTCTACACATTAGCAGCATCGCCGTGCTTCATTTGACCGACCAATGGCCCCAACGCCGAGAAAAACGACCCCAGTCGCCGAAACGACACGACCTTACCGGTCGCAAAAGCGGCATCGGCCATGCGACCGTTGTCGAGAGATGAAGCTGAAATGCCAGACAGAGGGCGAGCCACCGTGTCGGCGCTGTCAACAGAGTGATGCCGAATGCACGTACATTGGAAGACCGCATAAGCGATCACTGGCTCAGAGGCAGTGCGCAAGACAGAACTCATCGCCAAGACAACTGAATCGCGCTTCTTCCTCTGTACGAGATGTGACCGATGCGGTGGACGACCCGCCGAGTGCTGCAGTTGCAGTCGGTGAGGCTACTGCTCCTGCTCGAAACCAGTCTTTCATCGCGTTCAGTCAGACTGCCGATGTTTCCCCTTCAACTGGTGGACAGCCCGACCGGCCTACAACTCAGATCTCTCAGACTCTTGATAATATGGACGGTCATAGTGCAATGCTCCTTGGAAGCTCTTCAGGTTCAGATCCCTGGCTGCTTCGTCACTTTCGATTCGATGAACTGGGCTTGCGGAGCTTCCACAAGTTGCATGTCCGAAATGCTGGGGGCGTGCCGACGGCGGACAAGATCCCGGTACACTTTCTGCTCAGCTCAGACGCTCTGTATCGAAGTTCAACTGCCGAAGCAAAGACCATGGATTTGTGTAGGCGACTGGAATATTTGGTGCCGCAGTCCACAGGCGCTCGGCTTGTTCGTCTGTGAGTGTGATACATCATATGTTCAACTCCGGTCCACCATTAACCCCGTTTGTGCTCGTCAAGATTTCACAGGTATGTCTTCGAGATGCTTCCCATAGTTTCTCGGACGGCAATGGGTTTGACATCGCAGGATGCCCTCCCTCAGCCAGGCATCCTAACAGAAACACCGACGCATCTTTTGGCCGCTTTATATGGCTCGGCTATCCCGTTCGCCCACCAAGACGATCATCTGGTAGCCCTTTTGACTTGTGATCACATCAACCTGGACGATGTCTGGGAAATATGCCATGAAAGCATACAAGACCAAATTCTCAAGCCGCATCTGCATGTCCTTCAAGCTGCAATTCTGTATCTTCACAGGAGCCACGAGAACCCGCGGCAGTCTGCTGTTACGGATACGTCGTCCATTTGGCCGTTCATGGGAACAGTCGTAGGACTAGCACATAATCTAGGACTGCATTTGGAGTGTCAGATGATGGGTCTTCCTGCCCAGGAGAAGCGACTTCGGCGAAGGTTATGGTGGGCAGTCTTTATACAAGACAAATTCCTCTCGCTCCATACAGGTCGGCCTCCTTATATTCGTGAAGATGAGTGGGACGTTGGCGAGCTTGACGATTTTGATTTCTTGCCGTTGGACCAGACAGATGCTTCGAAGGCATCTCCGTTTCGGGACCTGGTAAGACTATCACTGATCGCAGAGAGACTACAGGCGGACTTATAGTAGGTCGACGCCCCTTTATTTGAGCTCAAAACCTAACATGAAACCAGCTCTTTGAAGTCATGCCAGACACTGGCTGAGAGTCTCCCAGATTCTATCCAAGCAGTGCGACCTATCTTCGACGATTTGCACCACTGGCGGGCCTCTGTCCCGATACCAGAGACATCTCCTGAGTCAAGAAACTCACTGAACGAGCATCAGGATTCGTACCCTGCTTGCATCTCACTCGCATACCTTTCCTTGGTAGCGTATACGTGGCGAGCATTACTTCGGCCGACAGTTCGATCTGCCCCTCCCCCTCAGATCATCGATGTCGACGCCGAGCCGCAAAACTTTCCAGATACAGGGTTTTTGTTTGAGGACCTCAGCTGGGATTTCTCTGATTTCCCAGAGCTGGAATTGCAGCTGGAGGACGGCGCTTCAGACTCGAGTGCAACGATCAATGAGCTATATCAAGCGGCACAGACTTGGGCAGAAGCCCTGGTCAAGTTTACAGTCTGTCTGACTTCAAGCGACTTTAGTCAATTTTGGTACTTATGTGAGTTCCGACAATGTATTTCAAGAGTTGCTTGTTCCGCATTAACATCTAGCACAGGGTCCAAATTCAGTTTAGTAGTGGCCTCCAATTTCTTCATGTTGTTACTCATTCAGGCCCCTAATGCTGAAAGTGGCGTGCGAGCCAGAGAATTACTTCAGAGATGGCGTCAAGTTGTTAGAGATTATGCCAAGATCTCTCCACTGTTCCTCTTAACTGCAACAGAGTTGGGTCAAGTCTATGAAATGGGAATTGCCGAAACGTTTTGTCTACCTTCTCATGTACAAGGCATCTTGTAAAATAATGATAAAAATGGCGACATAAAGAAGTGAGAATAATTGCCACGAAGATTGCCTCAAACCAACGTGAGTCGTGAACTTGAAACGGGCATTCGTGCCGGGGAGGTGGTGCTTGCTATAATGCTTCGGCGAAACTATGCCTTCGGCGATGTCATTTGGCCGACGCAAGTCATGCCTTTTCCGTAAGCATGCTACTTAAACAGGCACCTGGACTACGCATGATCCCTCGAAGTAAAAGTCTTCTTGATAACAAGAGCTGAAGACCTCGGTTACCGCTTGAAATGGACCAGTTTATCGATATGAACGAAGACAGCTTTGGACGACACGATACTGGAACACCTTGCCCGCCATATCGGCCGAGGATTCAGGAGTACGATGGTACCCAACTCAGCCCTCCTTCGTATCGACAAGCCATCTCATCATTCGATGAAGATATCGCCCAGGGTTCAAACGAAGAGGGGAAGGAGACACCACAATCACAGGGGCAGTGGCTATGGTGGATCAAGCGCGTTAAAGACACATTAAAACCCGCGCCTGCACCAGTAGGGTAAGTCTTTGTCTAGATTGCTCGAAACAATTTTCTCAAGCATACATATTTCGTGGCGTGTACTAAGAGTGGAGGCATAATAGGAACGTCAATCAAAAGGTCGTTATCTTCTGGCCGACCACAGCCACCTTTACTGTTGTAGAGTCTGTGTCACCTGTGCAAGCAGACAGCAAGAGTGAGAAGTCCAGTTCTTCTGAATATACTCAAATGTCCCGGTCTAATGCTTGAATGCTTGGCAGATACCGATATGTGCTTTGGATCATGTTGCCGCGCGTAGCGCAGGTTGTGTTTCGAACGAAAGGTTCCAAAAGACCGATACGATGTACGTACTACGAACGGGGCAAGTTTGACGAAGAACGCACGACGTAAATATTGACAATGATTGGAATAGAGAATGATCTGCTGAAACTGTACTGGTGTTTCGTGCGCCAGATGTTTTGATGATTTCTCATTATCTCGAAGTAACAACAGAATGGTTGATCGCCATGCCAGAGCCTGTAGTGTACGGTACATTTCTGCTCATTGAAGCCGATAGTACTTAGTGGTGCTCTGCATCTAGCCCGTCCCGATATCGTCATTCGTGCTCAATTTGAGGGACAGCTCCTCCGCTTGGTCTCTTTTGTTGTTCCGATAGTTCGTCAATATAACGCCCGGGGCGAAAAAGACATGTCCCGGTCCAGCAACTCTCTTTCCGTCAAGGTATATCTCCCAGCCGAAGTGCGCCGTTTGAGTCTTGCCCACCGGCGGATTATCAGCATCTGACCCCATCGGCTTCGCGTTAGTTGACTGTACTTTTTCATCACGAGGGGAGTATCAAAATAAGAAGGATGCAATACCCCAGATGACCTCCAGCTCGAACGCCTTCGCCCCGTCGCTTTTGGTGGCAACGAAGTGAGCGTGGACCTCGACGATGCCCGACTGATTGTGCTTGTCGAAGGCACTGGCGTCGACGCTCTTATTGATGCCTTTGGCGACCTCGGCACTACCGACGCCAAGTCCACCGGGGAAACTGAGCCGGCTAACAGCGGTGGTGATTTGGGATTGTAGCTCACGGGCTGCTTGAGCCTGGCTTTCGAACTGTTGCGGGGACATATCGAGCTCAGTTGAAATACCGAAAGGTTCTGGCGGAGAGCTAGTTGTCACCAAGAGCACTTCGTAGAGACTAATGGCTTTGGAAGTGTGCTCGATCTCTTTCATTCAAAGACTCATCAAGGAGAGTCCAGCGAGGTGACGTTGAAGAGGTGTGGCTGGCAGATCTCCTCACTACTTGAGACATGAAGCCGCATCTTAGTGGACGCCTTGATTAAGCAGACGGATAGAGCGGGATGGATTAACCAGTGGCCGTCCTCATTTAACTTCTTTTACGAGCGGAACAATTCATCTCCAAGTTATCATCTGCTCGGGTTGTTTTTCTTTTCTTTTCATCTCCAGGTTTTACTTGGCCGGGAAACAGGCTTAAGCGGTAGGTTAACCATGGAAGCCAATTGTCTAGTTGGAATGCATCTTGATACCTGCAGCGGTAATCTTGCCAAATGATATGCTAACCCATGAGTGGGGTTGTAGAATAACACGCGGTATGGCCGTGAATGTATCGTTCGGGTCAACATCGTCATCAGCATTTGGACCAAGTTCGTAAACCTATCTGGCCAGGATGACAAACACCAATATCCAGCGTAACATAACATATCAAATCACCCATTCATTCAATCACCATCTACAACGTTCCAAAGATCCCAATTACCCCAGCTTTATCGTCCGTCAAACCCCTACAATCTTCTCCCCTCTCAAGCTCCGCAGTAGCAGCTCGGCAGACCCCACCCAGCCGGCGCGAACACCACGGCGAAAAGAGCAAGGCCACTGATAATCGGATATGCCACGCAAATTGCAACGTTGCTATCACAATTGCACAGAACAGTACAACTGCAAGGTACGCTAACTACAGCTCAATGATACGATACCGATGGGTGTTCCTGAGGGGTAAAAACCGGCCTGTTGATCCGCGGCTGTCACCTTCTACAATCGCACAGCTCCTCATTTCGGCTCGCCCCTCATTCGGGGGTTACCCCGCGCGTCGGGAACCCATCGTGTGATGTCAGTTGGTGATCGAGAATAGATAAAGTCGTGGTTATATAGCATAGCTAGCTGTAGACAATCTCTGAAAGGTGTGGTCATTGAGACATTGCCATTGGCGAATTGCATCCTTTAATCGTGACGATGCGGTTCACGACAGCTCTTGCTTCGGCGCTGACGCTCGGCCTCCGCGCCGCAGCGGACGCGCTCCCCGGCCTCCCGACCGTGCCGTACACCACCACCGGCGGCACGCTGCCATCCGACTTTTTCACGAAGATCATTGTGCACGAGCAGTATGCAGATTCAGTCGACGACAAAGGCGAGACGCTCATCCCGCCCACCCTCCGCTCCTTTGCCGAAACCTTCTCCGAGGACCTCGCCTCCGTGCTCAACCTCTCCATCCCCGTCACGACCGGGTCCGCAGCAGAGCAAGGCTCCATCTTCCTCACCCTCGACGAAGACGCGTCCAAGTTCAAGGATGCAGCGGGCAGAGAGACATCGGAGGGCTACGCGCTGAACGTGACCATCGACGGCGTCCGCATCGCCGGCGCGAGTCCGCTTGGGGCGTGGTGGGGCACCCGGTCGGTGCTGCAGCAGATGGTCCTCGGGGACGGAGAGGTGGAGCTTGGGTACGGGGTTGATAGTCCCGGATGGGGGACGCGCGGGATGATGGTGAGTTTTCCGGTCTTTCCGGCGTTAAAGTGTTCCCCAATGGGTTCTTTTACTTTGGTGGGCACTTGCGCATGTCTAAACCATCTCCTATCTACGTCCATGATATGCCCTCTGTTAACCTTACGATCTCTGTCGTCTCTGTCGTTCCTATAGTCTTTATTGGGCTCCTGTCTGGGCTCTTATCTGGACAACCCTCGTGTTCTTTGTTACTGTTATCTTCTCCGTCATCGACACGACGAAATGAATAACCAATATGCTAACACCCCCGCCAGCTCGACATCGCCCGGCACTACTACCCGCCCTCCTTCCTAATCGAAATGTGCGCCTACATGTCCTTCTTCAAACAAAACACCTTCCAGCTCCACCTCTCGGACAACCTCTACAACAACGTCGCAATCTACTCCCGCGAGCGCCAGCTCTCCCTCTACGCCGCCTTCCGCCTGCTCTCCGACGACCCGTCCCTCGCGGGCCTCAACAAGCGCGCCAACGAGTCTTACACGCGCGCCGTCTTCGACGACATCCAGGCGAAATGCGCCGCACGGGGCGTCACGATTCTGCCCGAGATCGAGGCCCCGGGGCACGCGCTGGTGATCTCGCAGTGGCGGGAAAGTCTGGGGCTGAGTAGCGATCTGAGTCTGTTGAATGTGTCGAACCCCGAGACGATTCCGGTCATGCAAGATATTTGGGGGGTGTTTCTGCCGTGGTTTCACACGAAGACGGTTAGCATTGGGGCGGATGAGTACGTTGACCCGACTTTGAGCGAGGAGTAAGTCACCCCGTGAACCTTTCTTCTGGGCGTGTTACTGATAGGGGCAGGGCGCTGGTTGGCGAGTACACCCGCTTCGTGGACTCGATGAACGACTACATCACAACCACATCCGGCAAAAAGGTGCGCATCTGGGGCACCTTCTCCCCATCTTCAGGAGGCGACGTGAACAAGTCCGTCTCGATCCAGCACTGGGCCAACTTCGAAGCCAACCCGCTCTGGGACTTTGTGAATAACGGCTACGCGGTGCTCAACTCGGGCGACTACATCTACACCGTCGGCAAGTGGTCCGAGTGGTACGGCCACGAGCTGAGCCTGGACTTCATCTTCCACGGGTCGCCCGACGGGAGCGCGTTCGCGCCGAACGTGTTCGACCGGGAGAACGCGACGAACAACGCGGCGCGGGACAGCGCGGCGCTGCTGGGGCATGTGGCGCCGCAGTGGAACGACTTTGGACCGAACGCGACGACGGTGACGGAGGCGTATTACCAGTGGAGGGACGGGCTGCCGGCGCTGGCGGATAAGCAGTGGGGAGGGGAGGTGGCGGAGGATGCGTATGGGGGGTTGTTTGCGAAGTTGCAGCCCGCGGCGCCGGGGCAGAATCTTGATCGTAGGATTCCGAGTGCGGAAGAGACGATTGTGGAATATGACTTCACTCAGAGCAACGGCAGCACGGTGAAGGATCTATCGGGCAACGGGTACCATGCGGAATCGTCGTGTGCGCTGGGTAAGGAGGGCGCTGTCTTGACGCCGTCGTGCAGCATTACGACTCCGCTCACGCAAAAGGGACGGAATTACACTCTCTCGTTCTCGATCAAGCCCACCAACGCGGCCAAAGGCGCCATCTTCAGCGGTGGGGACAGCGGGCTGTGGTTCGGCAACGGGACGGTGGATGCGGTCATGTTGTTCTCGGGGGAGAGCACGTATGCGCTGAACTACACGTTCCCCGTGGGGGAGTGGACGGAGGCAAAGCTCGTCGGGCAGGGGAGGCAGACATTTTTGGATGTTGGAGGGGATAGGATGGAGTTCTTGACGATCATGGGATGGAACGGGGCGCGGTTTGTGTGGCAGCCGATTGCGGTGGAAGCTCCCCTGGCGACAGTTGGAGGGGGCGGGTTCGAGGGCGTCATTGGGGGGATGAAGCTTGTTGATGGCGCGTAAGATAGATGGGATTTAGAGAAGCAGCTGGTTGCATACATGCAGTTGTGTTATCCGTTATAATGTTGGATGCCTCGGCATGTTGCGGCGTTCTATTTCGATGAGGCTCATCAGGGCTTGTGCTGCACAAGTGCTTGAGAACAGAAATTCGCTGTCATGCAGATGGGCGGTGTCTGAGTCGTAATTACGTCGTGACGTGAGATTTCCGAAGCCTGATTTCCGAACCTGATTTCCAGAAGCATTAGCCTGATCTTGAAACCTGGGTCCTCATTCTTCGCGCATGTGAGAGCAATCACGCAGCAACAATGCCAAGCATCGTGATTACCGTCTGGTGGAAGGTTCTAGCGATAAAGAAACGGCTTCGGATTTACTATGCGCAGTGTGGTGGTGATCAGCGGTCGTAGGTTGAACCCCGGGCGAGCCGTCGGGTCGATGTCGCATTCATGGCTCGATGCGGGTGGCATGGCCGCCCCGGGGGAGCGATCGGGGTCTTCGGGGTCTTTCGTAGTGAGCAGGCCGGGGGGTGGTCGTCCAGGTCGAGGTACGGTGCCATTCGACGGGATGCTCGCCGCAGGGATTGAGGGACGGGCAAGGGGCTGAATCAGGGTCCAGGAAGGGTCCTCAGGCGATGCTCATTGCTCCGAGTTGGGCCCCCAAACAGGCTGCAACGGTCTGCTGGTCTGCTGACGGTGACGATGTGAAGCACAGCAACAAAGGCATTGGCAAGAGAACAACATCCAGGGGTTGGCGAGAGAAAAGATGAGATGAGATGACGATGGTTTGGGCTGAAGGCGGGCGGGACATATTTTCGTCTCATTTTTTTTGGGTGTTGCATGAATGTGGCACCGAAAAGAATGGGTGAAAGTGACTCGACTGATGATGAATTGCTGCTATTCATAAACTCTTGGTTGTGAAGAGATGAAAGTGTTACCATCCACGGAGAAATGGACCAGAAACGAATGCGCGCTTTGGACCCCTAGGACCCCTCTAATCCAGGTCTCGCATTGAGTGGGTGGATGGATGAATAGAGACTGGACGACAACCCAACGGCGACGGCGACGGGACGGGAGGAGGCCGCTGAAGAAAAGGGGTCCAAGATGTCGAGCTGCGCGTTGGCGATGAGGGAGACGAACGGGCGCGTGGCTCATGCAATAGCAGAGGACATAATGCGGCCGTCAGGAGTTGGTCGCTGGTAAGAAGTGGTGATGGAGGATCATGAGGTTGCGGTCGAAATGAAGTGCGTGTCAGAGCTGCAATCGGAACTTGGAAGGCGCATGGGGTACGTACCGGGAATAATGGGGACATTGGACCTGCAGCAGGAAGTAACCTGTCCCGAAACGGGTACGTACCTGGCGGTCCTTACCTTCAGTGGTCTTTGCCGGATCTCTATTGGCCGCACGTGAGCAGCCATGTACGGACACTGTAGAGACACGGTACGGGATGACAGCATATTTATGGGGCCTGTCAGAGTTCACAGGGAAGAGCGGCTCCACCATGTCGAGAAGAGGGAAAGAGCGGGTCGCAACGAGTCAATTGCCCTGCTGCTTCCCAGCTTCCCGCTGCTGCAATTTATCAGATTCCAAGTTTCCAATAGCCAGTTTTGAGGGGCTGATCCTTCCCTTGGACATTGACTTTGGCGGCCGCACTGTGGTGGAGGGAGTGCTGCATTTGCAGTGCAGTGCACCTGCTGTTGTTGAGAGACGCTGTTGCTGTTGACTATTGTAGCAAGTACGGAGTGCCTGTGACTGCTCTTTCTGTGGTTGCCGTGTTGAGAGATGCAGTTGCTCTTGCTCTTGCTGGTGTTGCTCTTGCCACAGCCGTTGCGCCGCGGAAGGTGCACTCCAGAGGGATCCTGCCTGTTTGATGGTTGCGCTTGCCCGCCCTGCCAACAGCTGATGGGGCTCAGGAAAGAGCGAAGAATGGCACCTGCCTGGCGGTTGCAACATTGACTGAGCAGCAATTCCATTCCCTCCTGCCCGTCACGGCATTCCTCGAAATCTTCCATTCCTAGGCTCATCGATCAGCTGCATTCCCGGCATCTCCGATTTGCATCGATGCCAGCTTTTTTTCCATCTCCTTTCCACCGGCCGTTCATCAACACGAACAAGGGGCGCTACGTACGTTGGGGGTTGACCAGGGGCACACCAACCAAGGGCTAACCACCAGGGCGTACAGGTGGTGGGGGTCGAATCCAGGGATCCCGGAGCCAGTCCCGTCACCGTCGCACCCTTCTGGTTGGCCGTTGCGCTGCCTTGAGCCGCGAGTCTGCCGTCGGTGCATCGTCAGACTTTCATCAATCATCAACCAAAGCCGTCGCTCCAAGGAAAACAATGGGTTCATCACGATCACCTAGGTCGTCAGGTGGAGGATGACATTGCCGACAATGGCAAGGCGGTGACCGTTCAACCAGTGATGGGCGGCCGGTGACCATCGGATTGGCACTGCGGCAGACATCCTTCGCTCATGATGCCCACACGACACCGGCACTCAGTGTACAGATACCTCAACTCACACCACAATGCCATCCAACCCTCGCGCTGCCTGCGGATACTGTTACACCGAGCCAGAGGCAGATCCATGATCCTCATACCAAGGCCCATCACCCATGGCCCACCGCCCACAGCAAAAGAGTCTGGCCGCTCTTCAGAACCCACGAAGCTTTGCCCTACGTTACCTGAGTTCGCTGATCACTTCTTCTCGCCATCGAAATCGGCCTCGGATCTCGCTGCCCAAGTCACAAATCACACTTTGCAAAAGGTTGATTGGCCGGGGTCTGCGTGTCTGTGTCTGTGTCTGCCTCCTCCAGCCGCCACACCACCACCACAGACACCCCCCCAAGAACCATCTGTGCCATCCCACCACCATCCAACTCGACTGTTTTAGCCTCTGCCTCTGTTCGTTTGTCGTCTTCAGGCCGCGAAACACGCTACAAATCTCTGCCTTCCAGAACACGTGTGGCTGCGCTAGAGCGCCTCCAGACCCCTAAACCTTGGTCTCAAGAAACCATCGGCCTCGTCCAGCCTCTACAGTACACTATGCAGAACGCCGCCTGACCGGAACACACACTCAAACAGTCCTTAGTGGCCACACTTGCGGCGTGCCGCCAGAGGTTGCAGCGGTTGGGCATCTGAACTCTGCTCACCTTTTCTTTTGGCCTGCCCTGCGGAGTCCGGCTCATCTGTCGCCAAAACATCAGGCTTGGGCTGCAAAGAGACAAGCCGCACACTTTCTTCGACGGCCACTAAAGCCTAGCGCATCTCAGAATCTCCGAGGGACATCCCGGGACACGCAAAACGAAGGCAAACGACAGGCTCAATCGCCCAAACCAACAAACACCCAGGTCACGCACGCCGTCCTCCTCCCGCGCACCGCAGCGCCTCGACGGTGGATGGATGGGCTCATGGGAAAAAGGAGGGGCAATTCTGATGGTTGGATACCTAGACAGGTACCTTGGACGGCCGGCCCATACCACGGGCGAAGTCGATATGGTCCATGGACCGACGACGGTGGATGCCATCCTGCCCGAAGAACCGGTTTCCCATCCAGGGCAAGGATAGCCGCTGGCTTGGCCCATGCCGTTCCATGATCCATCTGCCCTCTGCCCGCCTGCTGCCTTGCAACCATGGCCGCACTAACGCACCTTAGGCGAGCTGCAAGACCAAGACCACCTCCATGTCTTGCCTGCCTTTTGCTGCTGCTCAGTGCTTTGCGGGTGCTGCACTCTCACTCGCACTTTGCTAGGCACATTGGCCACTGGACTGGCCCGACCAGGTCCTGCCCCCCCAACCGTCTCGAACAGCGCCCATCCCGGCTTCCGGAATCCTTGTTCCACCACAGCGGGGAGGAGCGGCATTTCAGTCATGCCCTTCGCCTCACCTCAGATGCTTGCTTGCGTGCTGCTGTCGTTGCTCCTCCTCCTTGACCTGGCCTTGGACAATCTGTGACGACAACACTGAGAACAAAATCTCCCCATTGTTGTTCCTGCCGCCTCCCAGATCCCATCGTCAGACCATGGGCAAGACGAGCTTCATCGCAAACCTCCTACGACCCTGAATGAAGCATGAACAAGATATCTGAAGGCGCCCGTGAGTGGGAGACATTCAAGTACGCAACCACTTGCTGTCAGCTTGTTCGACGAGGTGTAGCTCTGGACCAAGAAGCGCTTTACTGACAGGTGTTGCGTCTCTAGATATGATTCTTTCCACATTCCCAGTGCCGTCTTCAACAGCCCCGACCATCCGATCCCGTTCTCGGCCCTCTCGTCGTCGCCCGACACAGGCCTCACTGCCTTTGCGCAGCTGGGAGCCCTGCGACTGAACGCTTCACGCGCCCTCATCTCCCTCTTCGACCGCCAGCACCAATACATTGTTGCCGAGGCCACCAGATCTGTGCCTTTGACCGCGAACGCAAAATACCCATCAGCAAACCACCTGTGGCTTTGCGGGACGGCCATCCCGCGCGCTTTTGGGATTTGCGAACATGTTCTCGTCGGAGCGACTCGTGAGGAAGTGCAGGCCGGTGGCCCCGTGACCAGTGACGACGAACTGCCTGTGGCCGTCGTCCCAGACCTTGGCGCTGACCGGCGCTTCTGTAACCGCCCATACATCGACGCGGCTCCGTATAACCGCTTCTACGCAGGTGTTCCGATTCGCTCCCCGAAAGGCATCAACATTGGCGTCTACTGCATTTTCGATGACCGCCCAAGGGCTGGGCTGGATGCCGATTCGGTGCAGTTCATGAGAGAGATTTCCCAGACGGTAATGGATTACTTGGAGTCGAGGAGGGTGAACGAGAGCTATCGTCGCAGCGAACGCATGGTCTATGGCCTGGGTGATTTCATTGGAGGTAAAGAGGAGACCCCGCCAACCACCAAACCCCCGTCGCCGAGATCTTCATCAAATGGGTTCGACACCCCCGCGACGTCGCCGCCGGAGGAGCCGCCATCGCCGAAATCTGGACCCATCGAAGCCATACGACCGAACATCAATCCAATCAGTCGAGATCCAGCCGCATCCCCGTCCAAAATCGACTCGAGTGATTCTGTCGAGACCACCGCATCGACCGCGACCATAGCTACCACAACATCAAGCTCTGCGCCCCCGGACCCTCGTTTGACGGAAACCATCAAGATCTTCTCCCGGGCCGCCAACGTGATCCGAAAGTCTTTGGAAGTAGATGGTGCACTCTTTCTCGACGCCAGTATTGTGTCATTCGGCGGTCTCGTCAGTGGTCCTCGTAGGGCGAGTGAAGTCGCGGATACTCGCTTCTCCAGTAGTGACGACAGCATGTCCGAGAGATCTGAGGACGCCAACGACAGATGGTGCAAGTGTTTCGGCAGATCTTCCACAGTGGAAAGTGTCATGAACAGCGGCGAGATCCCTCAGTTCGGCCGGAAGACCTTACGGGAACGGTTCCTTAAGAAGTTACTGCGAAGGTACCCCAACGGCAAGGTCTTCAGCTTCGATGAGATGGGACAATGGAACCACGTTGATTCTGAAGGTGACGACACGGACCTTACTCCGACAGAGGATAACGAGCAGTTGACCCGGCCCGAGACTCGAGCGGCGCACTCGTACTTTACACGGCGAAACGAAGCGAAAACGATTGTAGACATGTTTCCCGGGGCAAGAAGCGTAGCAGTGGTACCGTTATGGGATCCTTCGAAAGAGCGCTGCTACGCTGGAGGGTTTGTGTGGAGCAAAAGCGCGTCTCGCATTCTCACCGCGGATGCCGACTTGCCGTACTTGCGTGCATTTGGCATGGTTACAATGGCAGAGATTATTCGTCTAGACGCCATCATTGCGGAGAAGGCAAAGACAGACATCCTTGGATCACTCAGCCATGAGCTCAGATCACCGCTTCACGGTGTTGTTGCTGCGGCGGAGCTGCTTCACGATACTCAGCTTGACGCATTCCAAGTGGACGTTATCCACACCATTGAAATCTCGGGCAAAACCCTGCTCGATACAATTGATCACGTAAGTCTTACATGAATAGCCCTCTCGGCATGCCGCTTGCTAACATGATGCAGTTGCTTGATTATAGCAAAGTCAACACCTACCTGCGAGCCTCTAGGTCTCAGAGACGTAACAACGGACCGGGACGCGGGTTGCGCCCGGAGGCATCAGCTTCCATCGAGTCAGGCATGATGACATTGGTCTCCGACGTACACCTTGACTTGCTTGTCGAAGAGGTCATTGAAAGTGTCTTCATCGGTCACAGCTTCCAGCATATGGTTGCTTCTCAGCTGGCACGCCACGGCACAGCTTCCGGGCCGCCTACACCTGCCCAAGAGAAGTTGGATGCCATTGCTTCCAGCGAGGGTCTCGGCCACAAAAGAAAGCCTTCGGAGACTCAGCCTGCCAACTTGAAGGACGTCAAGATTCTCGTCGACATTGATCCGAACTTTTCGTGGGTCTTCCATTCCCAGCCCGGCGCACTTAGACGGATTATCATGAACCTGTTCGGCAACGCTCTTAAATACACATCGAGTGGCTTCATCAAGGTTCAACTCAGACAAGAAGAAGTGGTTCATAAGTCGTCGAGGTCAGCATCCATGGTTGTTCTTACCGTAACAGACTCCGGCAAGGGCATCAGCGAGGATTTCCTACGCAACAAGCTCTTTACCCCCTTCTCTCAAGAGGATGCCTTGGCTCCGGGCACGGGTCTTGGGTTGAGTCTGGTACGGCAAATTGTTGCAACACTCGGCGGCACGATCAGCGTCAAGAGTCAGCTTGGCCATGGAACTAGCATGAACGTGTCAATGCCACTCGTGCTTTCACGCAAGGCGTCTAGCCGCGGACGTAAATTCTCAGCGGACTTGAGCTCCCTGGCCGGCAGGAGACTCTCTGTCCGCGGTTTTAGTCGGGGTCTCGATAGCTCAGAAGAGCTTCGTGCCGGGGGCCACGATCTCCCGGTCGAGAGTCTTCCGCTCAAGTGGCTGGACGTTAGCATCACGGACGAAAGTACAGGAGCTGCCTCTTCTCCCGCAGACCTCACACTTTGTAGTGAAGAAGCATTCCGGAAGCTTGACGCGTCTCACAGCAGGGGCAATGAACCACCACTGGTAGTCGTTTGCGCCAATGCCGAGTCGGCTCAAAAGCTGGCGACCTCCTACAGGCGGTCTCGTCAACAGACAGTGATGGAGTTTATCGCACAACCGTAAGTAATGTGGACGGCAGAATATGTGCATGACTAACATGGAATCAGCACCGGACCACGAAAAGTCGCGAAGGCCCTTGCGTGTGCTCTTGATCGATGGCAGCAGCGACAGGCCGTAAAGCTTGTGGCTGCGGGGCCGGATGCCATGTCCGGGCCTCTCACGCCCAACAGCGCGTTGAGGGCGGAACTGTCCCCAGGGCGTAAGAGGGCTCAATCTGAGAGCATCAAGAGCGTTAGGATGGCGACGACCCCAGACGAAATCATCACGCAATCACCGCTCGATAACTGGATCGCCCAGCCTGATCCGGATTTTACACTGAAACTTCCCTTCCGCCCCGCTGCGAAGGCCGCTGGCGTCGCATCGACCGCATCCCCAGCATCAACGCCTGGCACTGCTACACCTCCTGTGCTTGCGTCTTCATCAATGGCTAAGACCATGAGCCAGCAACAAGAGTTCCTTCTCGTGGATGACAATCCCATCAATCTTAAAGTTTGTGTCCCTCGAAACAAAGCGCATCGCACCATACTAACAGTCTCAGATTCTATCAGCATACATGAAGAAACTGAATAAGAAACATACTACAGCAACAAATGGGCTGGAAGCTCTACAAGCCTACACTGCGCAGCCCAACAGATTCTGCTGCATTCTCATAGGTATGTTGACAGGTAATGCGTCAAGACGGGGAGGGTTCGCTGACGGTGGATTTAAGACATTACGATGCCTGTCATGGACGGGCTCGAGGCCACGAGGCGGATTCGAAAGTTTGAAAGAGCCCATCACCTTTCGCCTGCGGTGGTCATCGCCATTACCAGCTTGGGGTCGGCCAGCGCGCGACAGGAGGGCTTTGCTAGCGGCATGGATCTCTTCCTCACGCGGCCAGTGACCATGACGGAGCTGGTGAAGATCCTCAAGCAGAGGAAACTAGTTGATGACGATACGGAAAAGCAGGTCCTTGGAAAGTGACCTGGCGCAGTAGACGATAGGCGTGTTGGAGAGACGGAGGGTTTGTCATTTGGCGGGTCTTTGCAAGGCGTTTTGGGGGTTGACGCAGGGTATGATTAGCCCCGGACAGGACATAGAGAGAGACTCAAAAGGGAGCATTCGATTTTCAACAGGCACGGGACAAGTCTCGACGGAGGATTTGACGCGGTGAGACTTTTATCAAAAGACAGGCGGTGCTAGCAGGTAGCACCTAGTACGTAGTCAAAATGGAGCAGACACGATTCACAGTCGGCATTCGGGAAACAGAGCCCACTCTGTTCTGGACTTGTCGGGTGGCCCCGGCGACGATGGCGGTGGCATGCATGTGATGGACTAATTGAGGCCCCTGAGAACGACGCTGACCGCTACTGCATGATAAATATTGTAAAAGAGAGTAGTGATCGATGATGAAAAAGGGAGGTATAAATGAAGTGAGGCTGATATAAGCTCTCTCACACGAAGGATGCATTCTAGAAGGCTTCTGGAAGAGTTTACATAGTACGTGTATGAGGCGCTGATTCTGTGCGGCCAAGTGGTCGTGTGGCCGCACGGCTTGTGTCATCGGCAGTGGCCGAAGGACGCGTCGCTTGTGTGGAAATTGGAGAGAGGGATGGGGAACCTCGGCTTTTGATCGGCATAATGGGGCGGAGGTGCCAGGGGTGCGTTATCTTTAGCGGTGACGCAGACGGATGACTTTGGGGGGTTCAACACTGAGATATCGTGAAGGGAATCAACTCAATGGTTTGAGGGAGAGAATTGAGGATGATGGGAAAGGGATGGGATGAGGTGATGGAGGAGACATTGGATGGATGGTAGGGGGAGGCGGCGCATTGGATGGTGGTCGTGGTATCGGGCCGAACGGTATCGGTACCTTGAAGTGGTTTCTGGCTGGCTGATAAGGAATCTCCCGGGGACCCTGATTGACTTGCCTTGTGCTGGTGTCTCTTATCAGTCTGTCTTGTGTGTGCTTACGGAAGATGCCCGGGGGTGGTGTCTCGACTCATGAGGATAGGACGCTCACGCTTCGGTTCGGGGATTCTCGTTGTCGCGATTGTGTAGGTCTTGTTCTGAAGGTGATGGGGGTTTGGCGATCTGATGTTTTCCGAGATAGGATGGCCGGCACGCTGGGGTTTAGGGGAAGCGCGCGTGTGTGAGTGAGTATGGATGATGGTGGTTTCGTGGGTTGTGAGAGCAGCAAGCTGGCGAAGCGCCGTTATCTTTGTGGGTGGAGCGGGAGCGCGGTTGCTTTTTGAGGTAAGGGTACGTAGTTTGGTTTTGGGGGAGCGCGGTCCGGGTGTGATGTGAGTGGTTGAGAAGGACTTGTTGGAGAAAGACAGGCGATGGGGGAACGAAGCACGACGTTGCCGGCATAAGGTGAAGTTTATTTCTGGGAGTTGGGGTTTGTGGGGTTTGAGGGACTGAATTGTGAGGCTTATGGAGATGGTTCTTGGCATAGGGGATGTTGTCTTTTCTGTTTGAGGGGTTCAAGAGATGGTGGTGATGATTTGAGGATGCTGGTGATGAGTACGGATAGAGTTCGCCTGCCAGCTCCAATCAACCCAGTCCCAACAAGATGGCAGACCAGACGTTCCTTTTAGGTATCACTGCCGTGAAGGCGGACGGCATGGCTTGTACGGGCTTAGGCCCGGGCTCACCGAGCCACACCCTGAGGAACCGTGAGGCGTTTAGATTCGACAGCGATAAGGTGCTCCTGTCAGTGTCGCTTCATTTCTCCTGGGAACACCTTAGCCAGGGTCTCGCTCTCCGGGGGTGCGAACCGCTGGCTCGTCACCTCCAAGCTTTCCTTCCCCTCACCAGACCGCGCTACAGATGTAATTGACATGTCGCCCAGGACCGAAAGGGCTGATCGTCGTTGCAGCTGCTGGGCTCGTTACAGCGCAGCTCGTCGCGTGTGTCTGCGGAGAGAGAGGAGGGGAAGGGGGGATAGGTAGGTCGCATGACATCACGGGCTGTAAAACAAGCCTTTCGCTGCTGTGTCTTCCCTGCTACCGATCCTGCGGACCGCGGTTGGGAGCGCCCGGAGAACTATCTACGTGTGAGTGTGTGTTACCTCTGTTATCAGCTTACAGCGTCACAGCTCTCGCGGCTATTCTGTCGAGGAGGGAGGGACGTGTACGCCAATCCGCGGGCTGTTTGATATCTATCTCAAGTGACATGCTCATGATTCAGTCAAGCACACAGAAAGACAGAAACAGACAGCCAGAGACAGACACATCCACCCAACCGAAAAGCCCCGGGCGGACACTGCTGATACGCACGAACCACCTAACCCCATAGATCCATTTCTCTCAGTCCACATTCGAACATGACCCCCCTGGGCCCGAGATATCGCTTGTTATGAATGATTGCCTTGACAAGCGCTTGAACCCAGCCCAGCTTCACACAGTTGTTGAAGATAGTCGTGTACCCGCGGTTGCAAGTCTATGTTGATGTATCCCCCATAGATACAGGGTCGTCTCTTGTCTACGGACTAACACTCTTCCACGCAGCCAGCGGCACTAGCGGACAGGACATCAAGCCCATCTCGGCCAATTCAAGGTGTCTCTGTCTATCTGCTCGTCTGTCTGCTCTCGGTCTGCGGGGCGTGGGGGAGAGGCTAGCGTGTTGGAACTGGGTCCCCCCTCACGCACCCCCCCGATCCCGTTGCATCGGGGCGTCGCCGTAGCCCAGGCCCCAAAGATGGATCTCCTCCGTTTCTGTGTCATTGAATTGTGTCCTTGGTGTAGTTGCTGACGGAGTACGCAGCAGTAGCCCAAGGCGTGTGTGTGACTCGAATGGATCGACGGCAGACCACGGCATAGCTGGGTTTCCATGCTTGCTGTCTCTTTCTCCAAATCTGCCGGGCATACTAAAAGAGTCGCTTAACCCTCTTTTCCCCCCCATTTCCCGTTTCTTCCCTTTCCCAAATTGAAGCTCGCGTGAGTGCGGTTTTGTCCTTTTTTTGTATCTTTACTTGTATTTTAATACAGCCGGGTCTTCTTGTTCACTCCTTTCAAACCCGGCGCTGCTCCCCTGCGCACGGCACCTGTCAAACCGGCCCAATCCTCCCGATCCTGAGCGAACCGGTCGACAGCGGGATTACACATACACACATCCCGACCGCATCCTCCGACCTCAACGTCGTTCACCGGAACACACACCTCGATACCGAACTCACACCACAACAACCACAATGTCGGATTCCATCCGCTCCGTCTCAATGGGCGAGGCGCCCCCTCGCGTCTCAGCCGACCAGGCCCTCGCCCGCCTGGGCTACAAGGCCGAGCTCCCGCGCAACCTCTCCATGCTCTCCATCCTCGGCCTCTCCTTCGCCATCATGGCCGTGCCCTTCGGCCTCTCCACGACAATGTACATCACCCTCACCAACGGCCAGGCCGTCACCGTCCTCTGGGGCTGGGTCCTCGTCTCCATCATCTCGCTCTGCATCGCCGCCTCCCTCGCCGAGATTTGCGCCGTCTACCCGACCGCCGGCGGCGTCTACTACTGGTCCGCCATGCTCGCCCCCGCCGGCTGGGCGCCCGTGGTCAGCTTTGTGGACGGCTGGCTGACGCTGGTAGGCAACTGGACCGTCACGCTGAGCATCAACTTTAGCGGCGCACAGTTGATTCTGAGTGCGATTAGCATCTTTAATGAGGACTTTGTCGCGAACGAGTGGCAGACTGTGCTGTGCTTCTGGGCTGTGATGCTCGTGTGCGCGAGCGTGAACGCGTTTGGGTCGCGGTATCTGGATTTGATCAACAAGGTCTGCATCTACTGGACCGGCGCCTCCGTGCTCATCATCCTGGTCACGATCCTGGTCATGGCGCCCAGCAGGCGCTCTGCCGAGTTTGTGTTCTCGCATTACGATGCTTCGGCTAGTGGATGGCCCTCCGGGTGGTCCTTCTTCGTCGGTCTGCTTCAAGGTAACATCACAATCTGGCATAAACTTACGCAAACATGAGAAAACTAACATCTTAAAACAGCCGCCTACACCCTCACCGGCTACGGCATGGTCGCCTCCATGTGCGAAGAGGTCCAGAACCCCGAACGCGAAGTCCCCCGTGCCATCGTCCTCTCCGTCGCCGCCGCCGGCGTCACCGGCGTCATCTACCTCATCCCCATCCTCTTCGTCCTCCCCGACGTCACCATGCTCCTCGAGGTCGCCAACTCCCAGCCCATCGGCCTGCTCTTCAAGACCGTCACCGGCTCCGCCGCTGGCGGCTTCGGCCTGCTCTTCCTCATCCTCGGCATCCTCATGTTCGCCGGCATCGGCGCCCTCACCGCCGCGTCCCGCTGCACCTACGCCTTCGCCCGCGACGGCGCCATCCCAGGCTACAAGCTCTGGAGCAAGGTCAACCACAAGCTCGACATGCCGCTGTGGGCGCTGTTCCTGTCCACGGCGGTCGACTGCGTGCTGGGGTGTATCTACTTTGGCTCCTCGGCGGCGTTCAACTCGTTCACGGGCGTGGCGACGATCTGCCTGTCGACGAGTTACGGTGTGCCTGTGCTGGTGAACCTGATCCAGCGCAGGAAGGCCGTGGCGAACTCGCCGTACCCGCTCGGCAAGTTCGGCACGCTGATTAACTGTATCTGCATCGTCTGGATTGTATTTGCGGTGGTTATTTTCTGCATGCCGGTTAGTTTGCCCGTGGACGCGTCAACGATGAATTATGCTAGTGTGGTGTTTGCGGGGTTCGCGTTCATTGCGGTTGTGTGGTACTTTGCGTACGCGAGGAAGAACTTCCACGGCCCGCCGGTTGCGAAGGAGGAGTTCCAGCCGGGTGAAGATGGGGTCATGGAGGGAAAGGTGCCGGCTGGGGCTGTTGATTCTGAGACTACGGGAAGCGCGGAGAAGAAGTGAGGAGATGGAAGGGGTTGCGACTTTGTGATTTGTGATACCACTTTTGAGAATTACAGTTGATGAGGCCTCACTGTTGTTCATAAGAGCTGTCGGAAAGATATATCCGTTCAGAATACAGACATTTGAGATATGAAAACTTGGTTTCCTGTGAGCTAATAACAGTATTGAGGTGGATGGATTTTTGGCCTTATCAGTTCGCAACGTCTATAGAACGATGGCCTTTATTTGGCTTGTCAGTATATTTGGTTGACTGTAAAGTTCACAAAAGCAATCACGTAGCTTTCTGAACCCGTGCCTTCCCATTCCCTATTTGATGACGTGGTGACCAACAATAATGTTCCCGGGACAACGTAAATTCATGTGCTAGAAAACCTCATAATGAAAAGGTCCTCTCTCCTCGTAACCCAGGCAACATAATCATTGCTTACTCGTGTTGCCATCCAACTTCGCCCATCCACGCATGCCCACTCCGGCGGTAGTAGCACCAGCTTATGGTCATTTTGTGTGATCCACTCCCCGTAGTACTCCAAACCATATCCATACCATCCTAATGGTCGGTTAATAGTCTGAGATATCATGAATTCGTTGCGATGTTGCGGTGCATAGTCAACAAGAATCTTCCCAAAGCCGAAACTTAATCCTTCGTCATCATCAGAGAAATCTAACGGCAAATAGTCAACGGAACATAAGGCTGGATCGATAGTCAATTGGGGAAATCTGACGACTTTGATGACTTCGCGTGTAAGCAGCGACCAAATCCTGACACAGGGATCTTCGTTCGTTTTTGGCCAGCAAGCTTCTGCTAGCTTCGTAGCGTCATCCGAAAAGGCTGTAGAAAAGTGGTTTTCACTGCTGTTGATATCGATCCTGACCTTATTGTCATTGTTGAGAACCCACAGGCGATTGAGTCCAACGGTGGCCTTTCCGGGGGGTTCTGTTGTTTCGAAGAGCGTCCATGATGAGTCCGGCGACAGATCCATTTTGTATGCCTCGCCGGCGAACTGGTGAACACCTCGGCGGTTTTCTTCGTCCTGAAACATCTTTTCATCAATGTTCCGTGGTCCGAATCTGGGATTGCAGTACAGTACGTAAGTGCCTTCCTATCGTTAGAAAAGAATAAAGGCCCTGAGCCGTCCGCGGCGTGCCATAAACGTAGACCTGTAGCAAGCCCGTAAATGTCAACGCCTTCTGGCCCCGATGCGGCAACTAGCTTCGAGTCATATGAAAAAACCACATGGCTCCTCAGCCGCTTTGAAGGGGGAGCAGGCTTGAAACTGCGATCGTGGTTCAAATCGAACGAGTCTCCACTGTCGATGTTCACAATCTTCTGTCGCTCATATCCGTTGGAAACCAACAAATAACGATTGTCTGGTGATAACTGGGCTTTAAGCACTCGGAATCCGTCCCGACATGCGAATGTTTCGAGACTTCGGACAACTGTGTTACTCGTGGTGGAGTAGACACTCACTTTATGCCCTACAAGTTCGTGGGTAGCTGCCACGAGAAAGTGAGCTGTCGATGCGAGAATCTCGCAATATTCGCTCTCAAAAGACCGCCGCGACTCATCGTAGTATTTGCTGTCGGCATTTGTGGTGGAATTTGCATGGCCTAGCACAGCCATATAGACCAGATTCCGATACACGATTGGTTTGTCAGAACCAAATACCGGCCGTCTGTGGAAAAGATCAAATCTGGAAGCGTAGCAAGGCCCATGGGCCAGAACTCTTCCAAAGTTCGAAGCCTGATTCTTTGGTATACCTCTCCGTCAGGTAGGTGCCATATCGTTATCATCCTGCCTGACGTGGATGCCGCATACCGACAGTCGTGGGAAATTGCAATCTGGCCTCTATGATAAGCATCTGGCAACGTGCAAGCGCGAGATCCTGTCGCAACATCGAATACATCAATATTCCCGTTTTCCAGCCTGATGGAAGGAATCATCGATGAGGAAGAGAACACCCTTGAGAAGTCATCGTCCCGCGAAGACACCAATTGGCGAAGGTGTAGTCCTGTAGCCACAGACCATATGTGCGTCGTGTTTGAAGCTCGAAAGTAGCCAGCTATGAGCTTGGAATCTTTGGAGTACCCGACAGCTGCCTGTAGATACTCCACTAAGTATTTCTTGTTAGTTGTCGAATTTGAGGTTTTTGGGTCAGGGCCTTTCAGCCATCGTGGTTCTTCATCCGTGAAGAGTGACCATATTGCGATAGTGCTATCAAAGTGGGCAGATGCAAACTCGTCTGCGTGATGCGACATGTCGATCTGGATTGTCTCCTTGTCTATACACGACAGTTTTCGCACTAAATTTCCGGTATTCATATCATAGACATAGAAGTGGTGTCTTGCGGCCGCTACAAGTCGGATTGAGTCCGCGGAAAACACGAGAGATACGATTGTATGTTCTCCTTCCAAATCCGAGTCTTCCGCTTTCATTAGTGTGGTCCGGAGTTTGTGCACAACCGCACCAGTTGACAACGACCAGACTGCAATGTTTCCATCGGCATCGCCACAAGCTAGAAATATGGAATCAGACGAAACAGCCATGGAATTAGGTGGTGAACATCCAAACGCAATGAAGTCAATCAATTGCACCGCTGACCATTGAGAATCGGGCCCGGAGACAAAGTTTATACTCGTGGGAATACAATTCGCAAATGTCTTGCGGATAACACTCCCTCGGGGGGAAAAGGGAAGCGCTGACCAGTAAAGCTGGAGAGGATATTGAGAGAAGTTCGAAATGTGACGGCGCGTAAAACTTTCAAAATCTTCGACTAGCTTTAACAGCTCGTTCTGGGAGGATTCCTGTTAGTCATAATCAAGTCAACTTTCAAAATTCAGCGAAACCTCGTGTACGAAGCTGACCTCAACCAAGCGCATCAATCTTCGTGGGACTTTCATCAACGCCGAAGACTCGTCCAGAGTACACAGTGCCTCTTTCCAGTATAACAGGTTGACCTGTAGAAACAGGTGAACTTCATCATCATCTTGTATGCCATGTCCTGATTGTTCTAAATGATCGATGACGTGACAGCAGGAGTAGCGTATGTGCGGAGGGAATTGCCGACGTACTACCTCATTGTCCAATCGAGACAAATCATCTCCGGGTTGCAAATCACACATGTTGTACCGTAAAGTCTCTCCGCTTGAGAGTACACTAATGCAGTCAAGCGCAATTCTTCTGTGAGTTTCTTTGGAACAAATCCTGAACTGCCCTGCTTCTGGGCCCAACAAAAAGTCGCGAAAAGATGAATGGAAAAGTTTGATTAGTGGGTTTTCGTCCTCGGAAATTTCAAGTGCCGATCTCAGAAGCCCTGCGACGTGGCGTATGTCGGTTGCTTTGGCGTTGATCAAACTTGATAACGACTCGACATGTAAAGGCTGCTCAAGGAGAATAACCGTGCCAATAATTTGGCGAAAGCTTTGTAGCAGATAGGAATATTCGACTTCGAAGCCACGTCCATTCCGCATCAGGTTGTGGAGGATAGGCAAATACGTAGCACTCATGCTACCTCCAATCCCTAGATCTTCAACATTATGAAGCAAGTACACCAGTTGTTCCTGCGGGCTGCCGAGACGGTAATCACTAACAAAGCGGCACACTGTCGCAGCGAATATGAACAGAGGTCTGGCCTGCTTGATGAGGGTGTCAAGGGCTGTTCCCCCTGGCCAATCCATCGGAATCTCCCTGGAAGCATTTTCTGGTATCAAGTTCCACTTGTGTTTGACCTTCGACAGCGTAGCCCTAATGTATGCACCGATGTCGTCGTCTACGGAGTTCTCGGTAACCTCTTGGAGAATGATCTGTTGATTCAATCCTCTGATCGGGCCAAATGCAAACTTTGTTGCAATGTCGGGTCGACTAGTGATGAATATCTTGAGGCCGAATGACTCCGGCCTTGCTAACTCGGAAAGCAGTACAACAAGTTGCTCGGCATCTCTATCTCCCACGCATTCGTCCAGAGCATCAATGATGAGTACTTGTGCCCGCCCGGTACGCTGAGGTGACGTTTGCTGGAGGGGCTCCAGGAGTAACTTGCGGAACTGCTCCGAAATTCGCTTAGAAGAAATATCGCGGGCTTTCTTGATAGCCTGTAATATTGGCCGGTGAAGTTCTGGCCGATGTGCGGCTAGTTGCGAAGCAATTGTGCTGAACACAAGACGCGCGGTACTTCGATCGCTTTCACCTCTCCGGAAAAAGAAGGAAGCACCAAGAATATCAAGTTCTACGCAAGTTGCCGCGACAGTTCGAGAAATTGTCGACTTTCCAGTTCCAGCCATTCCCTTCAGCCAGTAGATTCGCTGATCTTGCAGGTCCTGGGCCCATTCGACGATCTTCTCAAGAAGCTCAACCCTAGTACCAGGGAGACATTTGTCTTCATACTGATCGTCTTCGGAATCATATGTTGCACCCTTTGCCACTGGCAAGTGATTGAGAACTTCTTCGTCAAATCTCCGACTCACCCCGGACGCTGCATCGACGACGTCTTGTACTATGCAAATATATTAGAAATGGCTATACTTTGTTTCTTCTGAATATGTATACTTACCTACGGTTTCGACAATCTCCGCGAGTCTCTTCTCATTCTCAACCTTGGTCGGCAGGACTATTGATAGCAGTGCTTTGGCATAGGCAGCTGCAGTCATAGCTGCATAACCCTGCCAATGCTTGTTCTTATGAGAGTCGGAGTAGTCACAGATACCTCTGATTACTAAGCACGGAAAATGATTAATGAGTCCCGCAGCTTCCATCTCGAAGCAGAGAGCGCCTTTATCTGCAGCGAATTTATCTCCAATATTCGCGTCCTTCATGAGCTGGTTGGCAGATGCTATAAGTCCATAGAAAACAGCAGGATTGTCTTCGTCTTCTCCTCGCTCCGGCCTTGGCACTAGAAGGTCCGATGCAAGCGTTTCGATTGGGTTGGTAGGATCATGTACCACGTGGCTAAAGATGGTGCGACGCAGTCTCGGCTTCTTTGATAATGCGGCGTCAATTGCTTCGGGAAATTTATTTCCTTCTTCCTCGAACGTGACTCTCAGTTTAGTCACAGCCGCTCTGAGGACATCTGGCGGTAGGTTCAAGGACCGAGTCACCTTAAACTCCTGATCCTGAATGGTTTTACCGAAGTCGTATTGGAGTACGCCTGTGTGGCCGTCGCGAGGAGAACTGACCACGACTTCTCCTAGGCGTATGTCATGACCGGATCTTTGACTGGGAGCACCTCCACCAATGCCAACCATCAGGCCAACGCGAACGTTCGGAAATGAATCAACCATTCGTTGGGCAACAACTCCCGCTGTGGATAACCCGTATTCACCATCAGGCAAAACAGCAATGACCACATTGTGTTTCCCTATTCGGCCGAGAGTGTATGCATTGTGGTCGTGAACTGGAATCGCTTCGGGAGATCCATGGTCCTCGTCGAGGAAAACTCGCGCAGCCGTGTGTTCGGTGTCGATCGCGCATATCCACCCGATTGTGTATCTCGACAAATCGGCCATATCGACGGCAGTCAGCACCACATCAGGGAGTATGATCTTGTTCTAGAACTGAGTTGGTCTTGTGTGAGGGGTCACTTTGATGCCAGCTGCGATGAGTCAGTAGGTAAAACAAAGACGGAAGAGAAGAGGAGTCCACGGAAATAGCGGTTCACTTTATGCAGCACCGTACCAGCATAGCGGATTTGGGCTCAGCCAATACGCGTGTTTAGATCTTGATGGGTCGCGCGTGAGTCTCCCAATAGAGATACGCAACTCTCCCGAAATGCATGGTGCTTTTGCAGAATGCCAAGAGAATGGGTCGCCACGTGATGGTAGTCTGCCTCGCAAGGCACCCTATGATATAGCACTCGACACTTTGACGGAGAAAAGGCAATGTCAGTGCAGTGCTTGTATTCATACTAGGGAATACTACTTATTAAAATCAATTTCATAGCTGTCCTATTTCTACTCTGACTCTGGCCTTGGTTCTAGCCTTACTTCTGCGCGCTTTCACTTCTACCCTCGTCGTTGTTGCTATTTAGTGGTAACTGTGGTAGAATTAATCGGCCTCTCCTTATCCATTATGGTACACAGAAAATGCGATACCAACGAAAGGCATGCAGTCACTTGGGTGCAAATCGATGCTTTCTTGTTTCTGTCGTCGTTGTTAATGGTAGAAACCTTGAACCAGACCCAGTTGCCCACATTTTTGACCACTCAACACAGATCAAAATCATAGTTGTGCTTGTACACTGCACCTTCATTCCGGCCACCGAAAGGGCTCAAGTCTTTCTGGACCCCAACCATCAGTGCCTGCCCACGAAGCCTGAAACAATTGCTTGAAGATCCCAGAGGAGAACTTGTCCATGGCTGAGAACTCGCGATGTCATCTCGTTCACGCATCACCAACGACACTCGGACTGGCCGAACTCGAGGTTGCACAGCCCGCATTCCCAGAGAAAGCGAGTGTTCCGGTCGGATCAGTACATCAGTGCTGATGTCCAAGTTCACACTCGTGTATGCAATGAAGGTCATCTGCTTCTCTCCCTGGCCCTGGGCGCAAATAACGAAATGACCACCATTCAGGTCAGCGAATGCCGACATATCAGTCTGTACTCCATGGGCCCTGATCTTCTCAAGCACAAAGGCTTTATCATCGCACCAGTGGGTTGTTGAGGGACCATATCCCAACAAGTAACTCCAGAGACAGAAGAACGCATCATTGACATCCAAAACATCAAACGAGGACTACCAGGTCGTTAGAAAGATTCGCACAAAAAACATAATGGCAGGGGAAGCCACGAACCTGCTTCATAGATTTCAGAAAGTCGTATGTACTCCGCGTGAACGACTCGACCCACTCCAGACAATCCGTGCCTGACCCGAAGTTGAGGGGCTTGCTTTTCCAAAGCGGCCGGACATACACCGTGTCCTCGGGCCGCTCCCAGGATTGAGGCGGGGCCACCATCTTCGAGCGCAAGAGCACACTGAAGCTTCGCAACCTAAGCGCGTCTCCTCGCAGTCTGGTCTTGGGCCAGTCGGCCATCATTGGAAGACCATTCGATCCCCATTCTTCGCGTCCGGTGTAAGACTCAAGAAGCGCCTTCACGAAATAAGGCTTCCTTGGGCTGGATACTCGCCAATCCGGCACCCACGCGGGCAGTTCGTTAGAAGGAGATCGCTCCCAGGTTCGGCATAGTAACCATGAAAATAGTCCGTTCCGTGCAACTTCGGCTGCGAAGGCTGTGTAAACCTCTTCTCTCGACTTGCTATAGTCAGGAATCACGCGGAAAAGTCTTTCCTGCGGCTTGGGGTTGGCCCACTCCATTGATCCGATCGGTTCGACGTAGACATCCCTTCTGGGGTACTTCGGCTCTTTGCTCATGGATACGTCGGATGACAAGGCCGCCAGAGCAAAGATTCGGTCCCGGGGATCGGCGCAACCAAAATGATCGAAGGCATGGAAGTTCTCGAGAAGGGTGTGGCCAGCACCTGACTCTTCAAGAAGAACTGTCCGCTTCCAGATGTTCCGCATCTGACTGAGTGCATTCAGGGCCGGTTGGTTGGTCATACTTAGGTTCTTCCCGAGCCTCTTGGCGGTAGTGGTCAACCTGACCCACGATAAGGACGCCGAACGACAGTATAGGGTGACGTCTTGGTTGCGCACGACTTCTTGAATGATCCAGCGTCGACTGAACCAGGGCTGCGATAGGAGGACATCCAACTCCCTGGCTATTTTGTGCTTTTCAGCTGCCTCAAGCTCTGAATCGGCCGTCCGACACGTCCAGCTCAGGGCTCTGATGGCAGTCTCAGCACCAACATCATTCCCAAGCCAGACCAGCACACTCTCGGCCCGCCGGTAGATGTCGGTCATCAATGGGATCTGAGAGCTCTTCTCGCGGCTGTCTTTCTGGTTGATGCATACAGCATCGGCCCAAAGTATACGAGCACGATCTCTCAGACGAAAACAACGGAGTGCTTCGGAAAGACTCTGAGTGATGCGGAAGAAGCTCTCTTGCCTGTTCACGTAAAGAGTACGCGTGAACTTTGGTTCTCCCCAAGTGTAGGATATCGCTTCGAAAGGGAGGCTCTCATCGTGGTCGATGTCAATTTCTCGGATATAGCAATGAAGTGGTGAGTCGGACGATTGAGCGGGTAAGAGATGGATTGCTCGAATGCAGCGACCTGGCTGCAGAGGAGAGTACTGGTATTCAGTTGGCGAAACCTGCGCCATTCTTGATGTGATTGAGTTGAAAGACAAGTTATTGCAGCAAGGTAAGAAATGATGCGGAGAGTAGAAGACATGCAATCAGACGAGATCCAGCCGGGGATGAACGAGTTTTCATAGGGGCATTGTGTTGGCGATTCTGTCATGTCATATTTTGCTGGGCAATCGTGCATTTAAGCGCCGGATGGAACAACACAAAACCCTCTGTTGGTTCTCTCGTGTTTGAGCATCATATCCCTGTAGTTCGTTGGCAAGCCCCCCTGAACTCGGAAGAGCGAAAAGACATAGAAAATCCGGGCCCTCAGTTAAGGCGCGTCTTCCATTACTTGCAGTGTGATCAGAATGTAACCCCGTGATGAGAGCAGCATGCAATGGGCTTGCATTTCCAACCCGATGGAATGCAGTCGTCCAGAGTTGCGCGGTAAGCGCTGGGCACATTGACATTTTCAGTGGGACGGCGCTTGAGACGGCTTCGCAGCGGGGACTCGTACAGGTGTTGGTTGGCCCCATCCATACCAATGCGGTCCAGAGGGGACTGTCCCAGGCGGCTAGCAGCCATCACAGCCACAGTGAACGCATCGCTAAGATGCGAGATGAAATTGCAAACGGTTCGCGCGCGGTTGGTCTTCCAAAGCGGTCTTCCGCGCAACTACCAGGGTCTGTTGGTCTTCGGGATCTGCTCGAGATGATAACAACAGGCAAATCAGGGCAATTTGAAGCCGTGGTGGAGGTTGATGGCGTAATCGGCGTGTTCACGCTTTTTGTGGACTACCTCAAGTTCGATTGAGCCTAGTTGGCCTTCACCCTGTAGTCGAACCATCACCCATGGATCGGGATTAACGAAGGCAAGTTGCAGCACGTTATTTATGAAATCCTTCCGCCCACCGTAATTTTCCGAGTGAGTCATGACAACCCTTATAAAGCCTAACGGTCCTACTGTCATCCAAAAATATCTTTGATCTCGACAACATCACTACTTGAGGATTCGTTCAATTGGGTTGCAATGGCGCATCCTCTTGGCCCCGAAATTCCATCCGACGCGCCGGCCGTGACTCCGGCACGCACCCCGCTCGGCGGTCGCTACACGGCGCTCGTTCCTCTCGACCCATCCCATGCGAGAGCCCTTTTCAAGCACGTTGGCGGGAAGGAAAATGCCCACTTGTGGACCTATCTGTTTCAAGAACCATACCTGGAGTTTGAGAGATTTGAAGTGGACGTGAAGACATGGAGCAAATCTCAAGATCCTTTGTATTTCACCGTGCTCTCTGGTCCACTGTCCGATCCTACGGCTGAACCGATTGGCTTCATGACGTACATGTCGATTGTACCACTTCACAGACGCATCGAAATCGGCTCGATTTGCTTCAGCGACAAGCTCAAGCGAACACGGCAAGCAACTGAGACATTTTATCTCCTCATGGATGAGGCCTTCGACAAGATGAATTATTCGAGATTGGAATGGAAGGCGAATCACCTCAACAAGCCAAGTCTTTCGGCTGCCGACAGGCTTGGATTTGTATATGAAGGCATTTTCAGGTAAGCTCCAACCTGTCGTACAAATGCAACTCAGCTCACCTCTTGTAGAAAGCACATGGTCATCAAGGGAAGACGCAGAGACACAGCCTGGTTTAGCATCACCGATGATGAATGGCCCGTTGTCAAGGGTGGACTTGAATCTTGGTTGAGCAAGGACAACTTCGACGAACAGGGCAATCAGCGGAAGACTTTGAAGCAATGTAGAGATTATTTTCAGAACAGGAGGGACTAGATGTGCATCACTGGTTCAAGAAAACTGTTCGATTGCGTAGAGTAAAGACGTCTCGTGGGGCAGCTTGGGATGAAAGTGGTAGAATACTTTTGTCAGAAAACTGTAGTTTAGAAACAAAATTCCATAAACAGGGACATCGACGGATATGCAGCAATGGTGACTTGCATACTCAGGAGCTCGTTACTTTTCAACATTGAGAAATGCACGGAAATGTGCCATGCATCCTGGTGTCGGGGCTTGGCCTAGGTCGTGCTGCATCTTCCCCGCATTCTGGGTTCCCCCAAAGCTGGAGAAGATCGGTAGATGGCGATTCAGGCTAAACTCAGAACCCCCCGATCAGGACTCGCCAGTGAACCGGGGCTTCGGAAAAGCGCCGAATCGTGACTTCACTGAACCGAAAATTGGTCTCCGGCCTTCCGATCCTCGACAACTCCACCTTCGGCAGTGAACCCGACGATGCAAGTTTTCCATGGTTCCTACGCGGGGTTTTCCACAGCCTCGGGATTCTGAAGACATGTTAAAGGCCGGGGTGGTTCTCGTAAGAAGACTACGCAAAGGCTGGGATCCTTTGTCTCAAATGCTCTGTTGAGATCAGCCATTCCCAATCTCATCATCATGAAGGGCAAGCTCTTGTTCTCGACGCTAGCCCTCCTCGGGATCAGCCAAGCGCAGAATTCCACCTTCCAAAACCCAATCATCAGCGGCTTCAATCCGGATCCGAGTTGTATCTTCGTTCCTGAACTTGACAATACCTTCTTCTGCGCGACGTCAAGCTTCCTCGCGTTCCCGGGTCTGCCAATCTACGCAAGTCGAGACCTGATCCACTGGAAACATGTCTCGAACGCCTTCAGCCGAGCAGACCAGCTTCCCGGCATGGCCTTTCTACCAAAAGCCACAAGTGGAATCTATGCACCCACTCTCCGCTTCCATCAAGGCACCTTTTATCTACTCTGTACACTAGTTAATCAACAGCTACCAAGGACGAACGATAGCCGATGGGACAACTTCGTTCTCACGGCAACAGATCCCTACAGTTCAGATGCCTGGTCCGATCCTGTTCACTTCAGCTTCCCAGGCTTCGATCCCTCGCCATTTTGGGATGACGACGGCAAGACTTACGTTTCTGGTGCTCACACTGCAGCCTACTACCCTGGTATTATGCACGCACCACTAGACCTCGAGACTGGTGAGATCGGGGACATCATCATGCCTTGGAACGGCACAGGCGGACGATCCCCTGAAGCGCCACACATCTGGAAGCGGGATGACTACTACTACCTCCTCCTCGCTGAAGGTGGTACGCGCGAGAATCACATGGTGACGATGGCACGTTCGAGAAACTTGACCGGCCCCTATGAACCTGCGCCTGGAAACCCTCTTCTGACTTCAGCCAACAACACAAACTCATACTTCCAGGCTGTCGGGCATGCAGATCTCTTCCAAGATGCCAAGGGTCAATGGTGGTCAGTCGCTCTTGCGGTTCGTGCCGGCGGCACATACGGTCAGGATCCAGGAGCATACTTCGGAAACCTGCCGATGGGTCGAGAGACGGTTCTCACTCCAGTCACATGGAATGAAGGGGAGTTCCCAGTCTTCACATCTGTCACGGGCGATATGTCCGGTTGGCCGCTACCGTCCGAAGCCATTCCCGAGCAAGGCGAAGGACAGCTCCATGATGCAGACGATGCCGTCACCTTTCCCCCTGGGAGCAAACTTCCGATTCACTTTGTCCACTGGCGTCTGCCTAAATCAAGGAACTACGCCGTCTCACCCCCGGGGCACTGGAACACACTTGCACTCATGTCATCAGTCCTCAACCTCACAGCATTTGACGCAAATTACGCTCTTGGGCGGGGGCAGACTTTCGTTGGGCGCCGCATGGCGCACTCGCTGTTCCGATTCCGCGTGGACGTAGACTGGTCAAAGTCTCTGACAAAGGAGGAGATGGAGGTTGGCATCTCAGCAATTCAGGATCAGGCGCAACATTTTGACTTAGGTATCGTCATGCTCAAATCCAATGGAAGTCAAGATCTGCGACCACATCTGCTTTTCAGGGGTATCTCAGAGACACCCTACCGAGCAATGGAAAACCCTCCAAACCAAGTGTTCTCTTTGCCTGATGAGTGGGCTGGACAGAAGCTGACTCTTCAGATCGAGGCGGTCAACAGCACGCACTTTGCCTTCTCGGCCGGACTTGCCGGACCAGGAGAGAACTCTGAGATGAGAGTACTTGGATATTGCAAGGGCACTGAGTTGGTACCGTACTACTCTGGTATGTCAAAGTCCGCACGTCTTGATCACGCTGACAAGCTTTCAGGGGTCGTCTTGGGGGTCTACGCTACGTCGAATGGAAAGCACGGAGAGCAAGCATTTGAGACGTACATCTCTAATTGGAGGTACACCGGTGTGCGGCAGTTGAGAAGCCAGAAGGATGTGGACGATGCTGATGGAGCTAGAGGTCGATGATGATGTATCAGTGGAAGCACAGATCTTCCTAGAGTCGTTGTTGAATCAGTCCGTAGGCAAGCTTTGAAAATGATTGCTCTTTTTAGAGAAATTTGGCAAGTAGTTAAGAGTCCTCGGAAATATCTGTGATTGGACCGAATGTGACATGGAAACTGACCCTGTGCTAAGGAAAACATATGCCGCGCATCTATCATCAAGCTTTCGAGCAGGTAGCCTCGCTCTACTACTTGACCGTAGAGCCCAGTGACAAAACTGGAGCTTCCCGGATGTACCGCCCACATGGTAACCTTAATTCGATTCGCGTGAGCTACTGAGAATGGGTCCTAGCTGTTGCTATTCGTCTGATGTAGCGACGATCTAGGAATGGTGTTGCTATCCCCGGTTATCTCCCCGGGTGTGGTACAGAGCTAGCAGACATGGGGAGAAATACCGGTGTTAGCCCCTACCTCATTCGTTCAATAGTCATTCGAGCCCCCACGGCATAAACCACTTGTCCAACGAAATATCCACACATGCTTGGTGTAATGTACCGTAATTAGGCTGCAAAACATTGATAATCTTGACATTGGCAAGTGTTCTCTTTAAAACGAAGGGTATATCAGGAATAACCTGGCAAGGTCTGATGTAGGAAACGACAGAAAGAAATTCCAGTCTTCTGCATTACATCCATGATCGTTAAACCCATCCATATCAATCACCCATAACTGTCCAAATTCTCGAACAACTCCATCTAACCCCACGAAGCTCCGACCCTCCCCAAGTCATTTGAACCATTGAAAGCTCTCAGATAGTTATCCTCTGTGATGTGGTGCTCACTCGCCACCACGGTGGTTGTCGGCGTTCTCGTCGTGGTAAAGAGGCGGGCACACCGCAGTCTTCTTCTGGAAGATCCAGCGCTTGATCCACCAAGGTAAGACAGTGAAAGGTTGATGAGAGGAGTGGGTTCGGTCCGGGACGCCGAATACGTAGTCTAATTCATCCAGAGACTTCTGCTTCGTTTCGGGTACGAATAACTATGCTACGTTAGTGACTTTGATATAATAGGCTGAAGCAGTGAACTCACGAATATTAGACCTAAGGCAACTAGATTGAGACCGGCATAGAACGAGAATGCCCCAGTTGCCGTCATTGCAATCAGCATTCGAGGGAAGGTGAGGGACAGAACGGAAGCCCAGAAGTTGTTGGTTGCAACGGCCCACGACATGCCAATCTCGCGATGCGAAAGAGGGAAAACCTCGGCCGAGTACATGAACGGGACCGGACCTTCTCCGGGGGATAGAAGGCGGCAAAGAGGTAGACAAAGGTTGCAACGGCGGCGATTCTAGCCGTGCTATTCTCGCTGTCCTTGTCGATGAGATAACAGAGACCGGCGGCTACACCCAAGAAGTCAGCGTCATGCAACAACGACGGAGGTTTCCTCCCTAGCATTGAGATGACTTACCAAGTAAGGTCCAAAACATATTCGGGAATGTGAAAAGCAAGAGTGTTCGCCGACCAAAAGTGTCAATCGTCCACACTGCAGGCCATGCGAAGGTGAAGTTAATCAAACCGAAACCGAAGCTGGCCCAGAGAGCCGTATAATCGCTGATGCCACTCTCCTTGAAGATGGTCGAGCTGTAGAAGGAAATGATGTTGACTGCCAGAAGGTTAGCATGAACTGATTGAGTCATTGTACAGACGATCTGAAGACTTACTTCCGCACATCTGTTGTGCAATCATGACGATACCCGCAGCCCATGTCGCACGCCTGATACGCGGGATCGTGAATAACTCGACGAATCGAGTGAACAAGTTGCTCGTGGTCTGGAGGCCGGCCTCGCGCACGAGAGCGACCTCATCGTCCAGTAGCGCATGGATGTAGTAGAGATCGCGAGCGGCCTGTAGAGGTGTATTGCGCAGCCGTAGCAATGAATGCCAAGCGTTGACCGTCTTGCCCTTCTTCAGGTACCAACGAGGACTCTCAGGACAGAAGTACGTGCCAATCACAAGCGGCACAGCTGGGATGAAGGCAGAGCCAAACTGTAGTCGCCATGCGATGTCTCCGGTTTTACCAACGGCAAGGTTGGCGCATGTACCGAGGAAGATGCCTGTTCGGCTTCGCAATCGAACTGTCAGTTATTTTTTGAAACGGGGGAAACACCCAAAACCCTCACACAACAACTCTGATGGGACTACACACCAAAAGCCGTCCAAACTTGCCAGGACATGACCAGCCCGCCTCGGATTAGCGTGGGGGAGTTCTCGGCGGAGAATACCGGAACTGTAACCTCCTTCAAACCCATTCCGATTCCAAGCAGCATTCTGGAAGACGAAACTTGTCAACGAATGATCGATTGAGTTATGATTTGGTCGCCGACGAAAACTCACCTGCACACAGCCAGTTGGCCCCAAGTCTGCGATATAGCCATGCCGAACGGAGCAAGGACAGAAAAGATGGCTGCAACGAAGATGACGCCACGGCGGCCGAGCAGCTCGTTCATCGGGTCGGATATCCAGCCGGCACTTTGATACCAGTTTTAGTCGAAGCTTAATGGATACGCGTAAAGCTTATTTGATCGTACTTACAACAGGCAGATAGTGATATACGGCATGGAGTTGACAAAGCCGATAATCCAGCTGTTCTTTGCGCAATCACCCTCATTGGCAACAGGACCGCAGGCAGAGCCCGCGGAGTCAGGAATGCCAAGGGCGGTTGGAAAAGCGAGGTTGGCGCCGTTGGAACCGGTCTGCCTCTCAGTTAGATGATGCGCGTTCATGTCTTTGGAGTTCAAAACATGCCTGATCCCATCCTTGAATGGCTGCAGCAATCGAGTTGAGAATGATGGTGTAGTACAGAGCCCACGGGTGCTTCCATCTGTGGGTGACTTCCTCTCGAAGAGCAATCTTCTCGCTCTCGTCAAGTTCATCCAGAGTCTCGAAGAGGGCCGGATTCTGCGCCACCAGGGCGCCTTTCTGGAGAAGTGGGAGGATGTCGTCATGCAAGCCTTGAGTCTTCTGATACACAGCAACCTGCTCCATGAGTTGAGCCTTGGGGATTCCCTTCAGAGGGTTGCGAATCTCCCCCTCGAGGTTCTGGGTGAGCTCGGCGATGCTCTGCTTTCTCTCAGCCCCATCATGATGGAAGACGCTGTCCTTGTGGACGCTGTGTTGTGCATGAGTGAGCTTTTTTTGGTGTTCAACTGAAAACAAGGGTTATAACTCACGGTGAATCGGTGTCAAGTCTCTTCTCCGACATCTTGTTTTGTTCTCAAACGTCAATGGCGATAAGTTGCTACTGACGAAGCTGCAAGTGCTGGTTCAAAGTGAAAGTCTTCCAAGCCCAACGTGACGAGCACCAGTCTCAACGACGAGAACAAGAGAGTCGTCCCGTGTGAAGCCGGCGGGATGTAGCGGGGGCGATCAGATTAAATAACCATATTACCCGCGGACGGTATGCCTGACTGGTCTCTAGTAGGCGTTCTCTAGGACCGCGGGGAACGTTGCCCATCCATCGCGCCAAAGAAACTTCTGTCTGGCGAACAATGAGGCAGACTAGCCAGCCTATCTCAGCAAGATGCGAGCATCCAAATAGAGCCCGTCTCTAACGCAAAACTGCGGGGTTGCCGCTGTCTCTACATGCAGCTTATGTTACAGTACAGCATAGCAGCCTGTCGGTGTCGCCATCAAAGGGGTGTATCAAGGCTTGGCCTGGTTGGTCGCATGGCTGTTGGATGATCCCCCCCTGACAAGAGAAAGCTTAGGTAGCTTGGTGAAGCTTAGTCCTTCTTAGTTGGTTTAGCTGTCTGAAGTATCGAAAAGTACGTGCGCCTCGTCAACTCTCTGCCTCTGAGTGTGTGCAAGATGACGATTGCTGCCGCGTTGGGCCGTGGGTGCGTGGCTGGCGCATTACGCGAATGTGCCCTTGAGCTGTCGAGGCGGCACGCAGGGGTCCGATCACGTTAACGCCCGCCATTGTCAGTCGGGCATACGGTCGAGGTCGGTCGATTCAACCTGCGGGCTTCTCCGCACCAAACTTCCCCGGATTGTAATTCTGGACTCGTCCGGTAAAGATCATCGTTGGGCTGACTTTGTTGTAAGAACGACCAACGAAGAGAAGAACAGCCTGGTGAGATGAGCGGTTCTTTTTAGGGTCTGACAGTGCCCACAATTGATTTGCAACGGACATATGCTGGCAGAAATGCCGTCAGATCAATGGACCCGTTTGTCTGGTTCAAGATTCGTCGTGCTACCGACTTCAATTTTGAAGGCATCCAAGAGCTGCGATGGTTCTAGGGTTCGTCAAATGGTGGCCGGCTCCCGCATCGGATGGCACTCTTCATAGTGTCTCATGCAACCCCTACGTGCATCGTATGACTGAGCGTGGCACTCAGCTGGGGGTAGCCAACACCAGATCGCAAGACATGGTCTTCAATCGGACATCAATTCTTTCGGGCTCTACGAACTGGTGGATTGGATGGTAGTCATCACTCTCATGACCAAATTACATGCAGCCCGCCAAACTCGTCATTTTCGTGTTGGCCCACTATCATCGATCTCAATCCTGCGTCAAAGAAACACCAAGAGACTTCCTCGGCGGCATCCAGCCAATTAATCGACGTTAATTGTTAGTGGGGAACGAACGTGCAGCTTGGAAAATGCAAGAATTAGAGGGCCAAGCTCCAGCTGCTCCAGCTACTCCAATCCGAGTGTTCCGACGGGGACCTAACGGGTGCCGAAGATACCGGACTGCTGACGCTGACAAAGCGCCGCGATTGGACCTTTTGTTGCAACGCAGCTGCACACGACGACCTTCCTCCCTCGAGCTTGTCCCTTAGCTGCGCCGTTCCATCACGAGTGCTGCGAGCTGCGAAAGATGGCGGGCACATCGTCTACTCACGTGCGGGCGTCGATGTCCGGACTGCTGGTCTGCTTCTTCGGCATCTTACTCGCGTACTCCGCCCGGGCGGGGCCGGAGCCGGGGCCGGATGCTCGGTGCCCGGAATATGTCGCACGTCATGGTATTTGAGCCCGTAAAGTTCTTGCTTATCGTAGGATTTCTCATGCGGAAAGATACATGACAGCTAACGAGGGTTGCCAGCACCGCTGTTATGGCTGCACTCGGATGACCCGTTCAAGCCGAGCGACCTTCTGACCCATGTCCGCCACACCACGCCGGCGGTCGATAGGAAGCCAATCAGTGACCTGCCGCCGCTCGATCTCGACAACTTGGAAATTTTGAATGCATACGGCAACAAAGATCATGTTGCGCTTGTATCCGACGATGACCCAACGACCTATCCAAAATGGCTATACGGAGAAGCCCCGGACGAGACTGGTCGCATCCACAACTCCACGCCATGTGTTGTAGTCATTATTGAGAAGAACGAGCGCGAGCTGGACGCGTTTTACTTTTATTTCTACTCATTCAACGAAGGGCCGAACATCACGCAAGTCTTGGAGCCCCTCGATCGCTTAGTCAAGGGTCCGAAGGCAGCTTCAGGGATGCACTTTGGCGATCACATTGGAGATTGGTGGGTCATATCGCATACGCCTACCAAGCCAGACTAACAATTTTCAAGGGAGCACAACATGGTACGCTTTAGAGATGGTAAGCCGACTGGCATTTACTTCAGCCAGCATGTAGATGGCGCAGCGTATGATTGGGATGATTCAACAATCTCAAAGATAGACGAACGGGTACGTCAACCCAGCGAGCTTCATTTCTTTCAGTGTACTGATCTGATGTATCACAGCCTGTCGTTTATAGTGCACGTGGATCGCATGCCAACTATGCGTCGCCAGGGCAAGTCATCACTCATCATGGGAAAACGGACGTCTGAGATAACCAAACATCTCAGGCTTCAAGTTCATAATGCAGCTTTAGTAGACTACTGTGATGAGGGAGAGAAGTGGGATCCCGTCCTCTCAGCCTACTTCTACCGTTTTCATGCCGATTCCTTCACGGTCACCAGGATAGAACCGCCCGAGCAGTCGTCCCCGAAGCTCCCCCTGGATGCGAACTTGACGTCGCTCTTTTACTACACCGGCCGCTGGGGCGACTTACAGTGGCCTGATTCCGACCCTCGACAGGAGACGGTGCCGCGCTTCGGACTTAAACGCTTCGAGTCCGGGCCAACTGGACCAAGACACAAGCACCTCGTGAGAAAGGGACTCAAGCCAGATCACAGACGGAAGATGGGATGGACCGAGTGGGCGGTGGGTGTTTACATGGCCTGGTATCCCTGCTGCTTGAAAGGTTGGAGAAAGTGGGTTCTGTTCGGAGGCTTCGTTGTGATTCTGTCTGCTATCGTTGTTGGGATTGTGATTGGCATCAGAAGATATACAAGAAGGAAGTATCAGAGACTACAGGCGGAGGATATACCCTTAGATGACTGGGTACTAGAGGAAGATTCTTTGCTTTCATCATCAGATGAAGACGATGAGATTGGGAAGGCTGGGAAAAGCAAGTCGAAGTAGAGAAGAACAGTACAATGTAGACAATGCTTACACAATCAAGTACCACTTGTTGAATAAGACTGGCGTATCTCTTTTAGAATCATTAAACTGCCTCATGCAGATTTAAGTTTCATGCGAGAAATAAGACACATTAACAGAAACTCCGCAAATGCCATAGGACCCTTCCTTTGAAACTTTTACCTTCCCACCGATCTCTTTATTCTACGCGAGTAAGCATAATGTTTTGTGAAAGTATCCATGAAATAGCTGGTTTCGGCTATTGTCAATTCTAAGGGCACGAAATGCCTGCTTTTTTACGACCTACAATGTCCTCCCTTTCTTTGTCACCCCTATCGTCCTTGTCGTCTCCATCGTCCTTGTCGTAATTTCCATCTCTTTCGTCCTTACTATCATTATTTCCCTAACTTTTTCTATAAGCCTTGTTTTCTCTGTCACGTACTTCATTTCCGTTGGCGGAGTTGAAAACCAGAACCATCGTGTCAGGGTCGTTTCCATCCTCACATTTCAGATTGGATATGACGGGAAAGATTATTCAACAAGCAAAAAAAGCAAAAGTCTGCCCGCAAAGCAAACTCTGTCAGATTGAACAGGAGCCACATCAATATCGTGAGTTCAGATATAGGCAAGTCTGGCATCGCCCACATCGGGACGATCCGTCGAGAGTGGATCATGGTTGCCGAACACTTTGACCTTGGCGCCAAGAATTCTTCACGAACCTTACCGATCGCAATATCGTATGTCAGCGGCTTTTCAACGAAGACCATGTCCGTGTCTATACTGCTTCAAACATGTTTTCTGCGCGTCAGGAAGATTTAGAATAATCATATTCGGATTACTCTAACCTCAACGCCGATTCTCCAACGGGATGGTAAATTCATCCGAGCCGGAGTCTTCACCTTCCCAAATGCATACAGAATGGCAGTCTGATCCAAGTCCTAAGCTCCCTCCGGGAAGTCAAACGGTATTTCCGTCCTATGAGCTGGCCAGTACTGTTGATCGCCAGAACGTTAATACGTCGTGAGTGAAACTCAAAGCGGGGATTCCCTAGTCCCTGAAACTGCAGCACCACTCTAGGACCGGTTTTATGGGTGAACAGATGTCGAAATCCGGGACGGTCGGACACATCGTTTGAAACGGCAAACTTTCTGCCGTGATGTATTTTAAACACGTGCTTGGCGTTTCTGCCCTTCTACATCTCTAATTACGGGCACTTTATCCTCTTCAACAGCAATTCAGAAGTTCACAGACTATTGCAGGCAAGATGGCGACGGCATTTTTGATGGGAGGTTACAACTTCAACCCGGACAAGGACATTCCGGATTTGACTGGGAAGGTCATCATAGTTACGGGCGGAAATGCCGGCCTCGGCTTGGAGACGATTCGGCAAATCTCCAAACATAACCCCGCGCACATTTACCTGGCGGGTCGCTCAAAGGAAAGGGGCGAGAAGGCCATCGAGGAGCTGAAGAAGGGAGGAGCCAGCGTGTCGCCCATCTCGTATCTGCCCCTGGACCTCTCATCATTTGAGAGTGTAAAGGCCGCAGCTAAGCAGTTCAAAGAGGAGTCTCAGCGCCTTGACCTGCTAATCAACAATGCCGGCATTATGTCGACGCCGGACGGCCTCACCAAGGAGGGTTATGAAATCCAGTTTGGCACCAACCACATGGGCCACGCCCTCTTCACCCAGCTCCTCCTCCCCGTCATGAAGAAGACTGCGAACGAGAACCCAGACGTGAGGATCGTCTTCCTCTCGTCCGGCGCTGAAGGCTGGGCGCCCAAGGGCACGTACGAATTCGACAAGCTCAAGACCAAGATGCCCGAGATCGCGAGCCGTTACCGTTACGGCATTTCCAAGGTGGCCAACATCCACTACGCCGCGGCGCTCGCCGAGCGCAACCCCGAGCTCAAGGTCACGAGCGTCCACCCAGGCGTCGTGGAGACCAACCTCGCCCAGTCCATCATGAACAACTCCAACTTCCTCGTCGGCATGGTCGTGTACCTCGGCGTCAAGGTCGTGGCGGTGAGCCCGCAGAAGGGCGCGCTCAACCAGCTCTGGGCCTCGTTCAGCCCGGACGTGAAGAGCGGGACGTTCTACCACCCGGTGGGTGTGACCGGTAAAGGTACCCGATTGAGCGAGAGCAAGGAGAAGCGGGATGCGTTGTGGAATTGGACCGAAGAAGAGCTACGGAGCCATCTATAGATGATTCTAGGATGAACTTCGGTAACTGCCCGGGGCCCGGAGGTGGGCAGAAATAACGTGTACGGCTTTACATGCAAATGAAGTCACCCGGCACTCCAGTGTTTTCGTATTGCTTTTTTCTGCCTTGTTACTCCTAGCGCAGTGCGGAGTCGAAATCAAGTGTTCAAAGACCGGCTCGTTTCAAGTATGTTGGCTCCCGTGGCTGGAATTGGTTTGCACCTCGCTGCATGATCTCCCAAGACGGTTTGATTTTGCCGGTAAGATTGCGCCGTGAGGTGTTTAGCGCGCCTGAGTAGGCTAGGACCAACGTTGGCTCGCCCACACGAATCAGCCAACTAGCAAACTGCCAGAAGAGAAATAGACAGGGTTGGGCGGGCTTGTCGGGACCCGACAACCATGTTTGGAGGTGCCCACATTACGAGGGGAGTTGCATTGTAAATCCGGTTCACCGTTCGTTGGTTCCCCTTCTTTTGATAGAAGGCTCGCCGTCTCAGGACTCGTCTAAACTTGTAACAAACTGGCCCGGTCTATCGAATTTCCAACCATGAAGTGGGATTTTGCCCTTGCTCGCCTTCGAGCAAGGCTTCTTGAGCCTCACGTCTCCCGAGGGCAAGTTTACGCGTCAGCCCGTATCCGCTTAGAGAGCCTCCTATTCCCCACAAGGCGAGTCGGCCGTCGGAAGTCCTAGCGTCTCTGTCTTTTGCAATTAGGGCTTTTAAGGTTAATCACACCACTTTAGGTGAGCCGACAGCTCCGAGTAAGATTGATTAGCATGGCCCTGGAATATATGGCAGCAGGCCTCTGGTGGAAGGGATACGATTGCGAGATCTTTTTTGGGTTGGTCCCGGAACTCATTCCGGTGGTCGGACGCTCGCCGACGAAAATCATGGAGATCATCCCAACTCCTTTTCTGTTTCCCTCGATAGTTGCATGAATCCTGCTGGAGACGTCGGGGGAATAGGGTGGGATATCATTCCCCTTTCTTTTTCCTATTTTTTCACACAGGGCGAGCCGCAAAAATCAGTGGAGCATACAGCCTTGCCTTCTGGGGCTGGACATGGAAGTGATCGGGTAGATCGGCAGGGTAAGCCCAAGCCAAGACAAAGCCAAGATGCCATTGAGATTGAGCTGCCTGAAGTGGCAGTCCTTCCCAGCGCCCACGATTCGAGAGCACAGCAATGTTTCTTGCCAAGCCTTGCCAAAGTCTTGGGCAAAAAGCTTCGTAGCCACGCTGCAGAAAGGCGGGAACGGTCCATCTGTGCGTCTAGACCACCTCAACAACTTGCAGAGAGAGATGACGGTTCGTCCCAAGGACATGGCTGTGATCCCATCGCCGCAGCCAAAACTTCTGCTCGCCGGCATCCCAACGAGGAGGGCCAGCCCACGCGCTCCACGTGCGCCACGGGAGTGCGGAATTTGAAGCTCGAACCATTTAATGAAAGTGGAGCGAGTCTCCTCAACTGGGGGGTCAGCAGCATGGAACCTCCGGCTGCAGGTCCAGATTGGAGGGCGTGCTCTCGAAATCATCGTCTCCTCTGGTGAGCCGGGGCATGTTTACAGCGATGAGCCGACCATCCGAAAGAGGCATGGCATTCTTGCTGCTGACGGAGGACGTATGACTGGGCAGACAAACGGCCCAGCATGGAGTGAATCTCCCTCCTTATAAGTAACCTTAAACTTCCCCCTTCTCGAGGTGTTTCTAGATAGCTTCATCGTGCTCTTCATACTCACCTTCATTCACTCTTTTTAACCACACTCCTTTCAAACCAACCTCAGTTTCTCTTTAAGAAAGCAAGGACTTTCTGTACATAACTTGAAGTTTATCCTCGTGTTGACCACATCCCATCCACCACCGAAACGATGCGCTTCCTTCCCATGATCGCGGGCTTCAGCGCCCTGGCCGCCGCCGCCCCCGCCGAGCTCGACACCCGCGCCTCGTGCACCTTCACCGACGCCAAGACGGCCATGTCCAAGAAGACGTCCTGCACCGACATCGTGCTCAACAACGTCAAGGTCCCCGCCGGCGAGACCCTCGACCTCACCGGCCTGAAAGACGGCACCAAGGTCACCTTCCAGGGCACCACCACCTTCGGCTACAAGGAGTGGGAGGGCCCCCTCATCTCCGTCGGCGGCAAGAAGATCACCGTCACCGGCGCCTCCGGCAGTCTCATCTCCTGCGAGGGTGAGCGCTGGTGGGACGGCAAGGGCGGAAACGGCGGCAAGAAGAAGCCCAAGTTCTTCAAGGTCAAGATGAACGACGGCACCATCAACGGCCTCAAGATCAAGAACACCCCCGTCCACGGTTTCTCCATCAGCGGAGTCACCAACCTCAAGGTGTAAGTTTGCGTAATCAACTACGCTTTATGTTCCCTGGTCACTGACACGATTACACAGCAACAACGTTGAGATCAACAACAAGGACGGCGACTCCAAGGGCGGCCACAACACCGACGCCTTCGACGTCGGCCAGTCCACCGGCGTGACCATCTCCGGCGCCAAGGTCTACAACCAGGACGATTGCCTCGCCATTAACTCCGGCACCAACATCGTGTTCGAGAACGGCTACTGCTACGGCTCCCACGGCCTGTCCATCGGCTCCGTCGGCGGACGCACCGACAACACGGTCAAGAACATCGTCATCCGTGACTCGACCATCGAGAAGGCCGACAACGGCATCCGCATCAAGACTATTGCCCACAAGACCGGCTCCGTGAGCGGCGTCACCTTCGAGAACATTACCCTCAAGAACATCAACAAGAAGGGCATCGTGATCCAGCAGGACTACGAGAACGGCAGCCCCACCGGCACCCCCACCGCCGGCATCCCTATTACCGATGTCACCGTCAAGAACGTCAAGGGCACCGTCGCCTCCAAGGGCACCAACGTCTACATCCTGTGCGCCAAGGGCGCCTGCTCCAACTGGAAGTGGTCTGGCGTCTCCGTCACCGGCGGCAAGACCTCCTCCGAGTGCTCCGGCATCCCCTCCGGCTCCGGCGCCAAGTGCTAAAGGGTTCCCTCAGTGAAGGTCTAGGTAGTGGTTGATGTCTGATGAGATCAGCTGGAAGCTGAAGACTTTGCCGCGCGTGGTGGCCGCGTGGTAGACGGGATCATGGCTGTGTCTGCGTCTCTTGAGAGATCATGGGCTCGGCTAGTCATCGTTCGATTCTTGCATATCTTTCCATGGAATACATATTTCACATAATTCATCCGCTGGTCCCCATATCGCATGAAATGCTTCGTTGAAACTTAGTTTGAGTGATTTATTGATTTGACTCGTGGGAAAAAGGGGGGGTTAATCTGGGCGACGAACTTGGATCATCGCGGTTCAGGGTGCATCCTGAGTTGAGGTGGGCCGTGCCACGAGGTGATGATGTCGGGCGAAGAGACTAAATGAGCGACATACGTCCGAAACCGAATTTATTGTAGACCATTTGGAAAGTGATGCAGTTAGGGGCCTCGATGGCGAAAAATGTGCCGACGGAATGCGCTCTTTCGCAGAGTGAGGCTATCAGAGAGCCAGGGAGTAGATGATCCTGGGCAGAAAAGTACAGGCTCTAAGCGGGGCCTTCACTCAGTTGTTGAGGCTATTCTCACAACTCACAATAGGGAACAGAAGTGCAGGTCTTCTCAACAACTCCGCGATTGCAGTGCACTTGAGGTTGCGAGTGACCTAGACCAGCCAGAGGCGCGGAGATGAAGCGAGAATTAACATGACATTCCCTGTCGGAGCAGCTGAAACCTGGCTAGCTGCCTCGTTTGGCGTCATTTAAGCTTTTGACAAGATGATGCCAAGACCAGCTTCGAGATGACACCTCCCGTTTCCCCGCTTAAGATGGGCTTCACAGTCATAAGATCTCGAGCCGCGGATGAGTTTACTAAAACATTTCGTAAACGTTTCCCGTGGAACTGCTGCCAAGAGACTAAGAATGTTTGGTTTGATGATTCACAGAGTCATGCGCGTTGAGTTTCGCACCTGGTGGTGAATCTCATTTTATTTTGTCTCTATTCAGATCACGAAAAGAACCAAGCAGTTACGTGAGGTGAGGCTTCACTCGATGCATATCTGGAAAGTATTGTGCCCTAATGCCGTCACGTTCTCACGGTGAGTTTTTGTGTTGAATACTCGATCCATCTTTCAGTGTTCTGATCCAGAGAACTTTTGGAAGGAAACCCTCCCTACTAAGCTCTAGGGTATCAACAGACATCCTGTCAATTGTCCTTGTCCACAGAATGAGTAAGAGAAGGTGAACTATTATCTTAAGAAGAGGGTTGCACTTTTCACAAAGGTAGACGGAGAAAAAAAGGGATGCATGGTTCGACTCCCAGCCTCACAGCTTGCGACTGACGTATCTCGGCCGAGAAGGGTCCAGTTACAGTTGAAGATCTCAGATCTCAGATATCCACCTCAAGACCGTTCCGTCTCATCAATGGATATAATACTTCATGAATCCATAATTGTGACGTTGAAAGGTACGAACAAACTCATTTTTCATCAAGAAAAGCCAGCCTCGTCTTCAGCCCGCGTCATCAGCCCCAGCACATAACCCGCGAGCCGGCCCGCTCACATGTCTCCACACCTCGGTGAGCACTCGGTGAGGATCGATCGGTCGCGCCAACATGATCGATCGCCCTCCACACCTGCAACACGCCAATTTCATCCATATCATCCAAGTTTTCATCTTGCCTCATTTTCTTAATTGAGAGATGAAGGAGGAGACAGAGCCGCAAGAGTGATGTAATGCGGCGCTCATTGCCCGTCGCGCGACAGACCTAAGGTGGGATATGTGGAGAGGCTGAAGTCATCCCGCAGTGGGTTCGTTGCCTGTGCGGTGCGTGGAGGTTTTCCTCCGGGCTTGGGTTTGATGTAAGACGAGGCCGACATGATGTCATGCGAGGCCACGGCGATTGTGATTTATATGGCTGCGATGAGCCTCGAATTCGAAAATGCATAGCAGGATAAGTCAAATCAAACAACTACGAAATCAATCGACTAAAACAAAACGAGTCTATTATACCCAAAATCACAAACCAATCACGTATCACCATCAAAATGTCTGCGCAACAGAACAAGGCTCCCTCCGCCGGCACTAAGGTACGCCTACACTTTCACTTCGCGCCTCAGCTTATTTTCATCATGAATAACAATACTAACAAGCACAGGTCCAACCCGGCGCCTCCGCCCCTACAACCTCCGAGCCCACGGGCCCCGTCCCCGCCGGCTCCCTCGCAGCCGAGTCCGCCGCCAACAACGGCTCTTTCGCCGCCAACCCCTCAGCTTCCTCCACCAGCACCGGCTCTGCTCCCGGGAGCGGCGCCGCATCGGTACCCGGTCAAGCCGGCGCAGCGCCGACATACGTGAACAACCAGTACACGCGCGACCCGAACGGCCCGCACGGCAAGAACATCACCGAGGGCTTCGACGACAAGAACACCAAGGACGGCGTGCAGGCGGCGATGAAGGCGGAGATTGGAAGTGAGAATGACCCCGGCCGCGTGGCGGAGCAGCACTTGAAGCTGAGCCAGACGAAGGCCGGGCGGGATGCAGGCCCGAGGCAGGGAGAGGTTGGGGGCGAGACTGTGTATGAGAAGTTGAAGAGCGATGTGCAGGCTTAGAGGGGTTGATTGTATAATGATTGTATGAGTAGAATACCCGAATGGGTGGATGAATGAGAAGCGATTTCACGTTTCAATGCATTGGAGTCTGTCATTGCGTTGGGTGATGTTTTTGTGAAAGGTTTGGCGCAGGCTAAGGAGGGTGCCGAGGTCTCTCAGTATCGGCAACTCACCAGTAGTCGTTTACGCATCGAACTTTGTTAAAGCAATGGGGAGCGATGGAGAACGCACCTTGCGTGATGCATGGTTTCGCGATAGTGATGTGGGCTTCTTCACATCATCTCCGGCCCCTCATTCCCAGCAATGGGCGCTTGGTCTAGGGGTATGATTTTCGCTTCGCATCTTCGTCTGCATGACGATGCGCCTTGTGAAAGGTCGTGGGTTCAATTCCCACAGTGTCCAATGTTTTGCCATCCGTGACAATGGCACACTTCATTTTGATCCAGCAATGGGTCAATTTGAAGTTTTGCTAATCATGAGATGGATCTGTTCATCGGAGACATTCTGTGAGTTTGCCGGAGACTGAGCTTGAGCTTGTAAAACGATGTCTCCGGTTAAAGGTGGACACCTGCCATCGTTGATTGGTCACACAGAAACCAGCTTGTGTTGACTTTCGACGATCGTCGAATTCAACGGCTGCATCGGACATTTCTTTACAAAGTCCTTCTTCTGGGGGCGGACAGAATATCCCAATCGTTCCATTGCGCCGGGGAGAGGGTGTTTGCATCAGGAGGCTCAGCTCGCCAAGATGAACTCCAAGACTTGTTGATGCTTATCCTGGTCCCATCGCCCTCCCGGTCAATAGCAAACCTCACTTCAACATGCCACCACCACTGACAACTGGATACAACACAAGTCCCCAACCTAGACACTTACCCATGCGGCATGCCAATCGCCAAATGGAGACACGACAAGAGCCGCCAATGCATCTCCAACAACTCACCGTTCGGCTCGGGCTTCCGCATGCGAGTGGAGCCGGTACAGAATACGGTTGCCTAATTTCTTGTCCGCCGCCCTTAAACCGCATGCCATGCCGCCGCAGCGCCGCGTCTGGGGAACCATCCCTCGGTTGATTCATTCTACGCTTGTTCACTTGAACGAGGCGCAGACCCGGGCTAATTCACTGATCAACATCATTCTTAGGGGAGAAAAGGCGTCCCGTTGGTCGGCGTTGTCATAAGCAGCTCTGTTGGTGGTAGCCCTGACGCCGCTACACACACCGAGTCAGGACGAACCGCTGTAACGGACACGAGCCTGGGTTTTCCCAGCCAAACTCCCGCTCGCGCCAAGTCAATATCGGATCTCTGTTATTCAGCGGGAACAAGTGAAGCGCCGATGCGCCGGTGGGAACACGAACAGAGCCAGCCTTGATGGGGAAAATCTCCAGAAAGGCGGTCCCGGCTAAGGCCACCACCTTCCCGTCAACAACAACCACAGCAGCAGCCGCGACACCACCGTATTACCACCAACTATCGTCGACCGCGCTGAACTACTGGGAGGAGGACCGGTCCAACAACAGACTCCATGCGCCGCCCGCGCTGAACATGAGCAGCGCGCCCGCCGCAGAGAGCTACCAGCTCGAGTCCCTGCACTCCGCCGAAGTCGACGCCGGCAAGCCGCCCTCGCCGTCCCGGTCCGCCGCGTCCATCGACCCGTCGCAGGTGCGCTGGCTCGAGAACCAGCGCAGCCGCGGGTGGGAGGTGTGCAAGATTGTGTTTAGGGCCTGCGGCACGCTCTTCAGCGCCATCGTGCTGGGTATTTGTCTGGCGTGGTACTCGTACAGGCCGAATCTCGCCGTGAACGTTTGGCCTGGGATTTTGTTGGTCGGGGTATGTCGTCCCTCTGCTTTTTGCCAGGAAACGGTGAACTTACACAACGTCATATATAGGCTTTCCCGTCCTTCTTCTGGGACCTGGCCGAGTTCCTCACGCTATGCGCCCGCTACGGCCGCGGCATCACGCCCAAAGCCCTCATCGGCCTCGAGCTCGTCCTCTCCGTCGTCTCTGCCGTGGCGGCGGGATGGGTCGGGCTGCAACTTAGCTGGATGGACGGCGACCCGGCGAACAACCCGGCCAGCCTCGCCCTCAGCGCCTGCACCCTGACGGGCATTAACGCGTACGTCCCCTGAAGCCACCTCGCCCCGACAATACTGACATTAGATTCAGGTTCATCCGCTTCTGCCTCTTCATCCGCGCCTGCGTCGAGCGCAGCCGCGAGATCCGCCGCCGCAGACCGCGCGTCATGTACATCCCCGAGACAGGCCAGACAGTCTACGTCGTCGCGAAGCCATTCCCCAAGCTGCCGACCTGGCAGTCGCAGAACTCAGCCAGAGCGCCGTCCTTTCCGCGCTCGCCGCAGCCGTCGAGCCCTCTTGGAACTACCGAGCCCGTTGCCGCATTCCCCGATTTCACCGAGTCGCCGCGCCCGGAGACGCCACCGCCGCCACTGCCCGAACGCCCGGGACACCAGCACGCGCTCCCCTCCGCCATTAAACGCAAACCCGTCCGCGGGCTGCCGCCGAGAACAACGCCGGGCGACCGCGATCGGCACCTGCGGCCGAGCATGAGACCGCCGCCGGACGATTATGTGCCGGACGAGGCGGAGCTGGAGAGGATGCGGCGGGGGGACGCGCAGCCGCAGCTTATTCTGCCCGGGGACGTGGACTTGAAGTTTGCGACGGGGGCGAATGGGATGACGCCTGCTGCTGGGGACTCGAGGGAGGGCAAGTTTCGGTTGAATAAGAACTTGGTCTTGGGCGAGAGTTCGAGGGGAGGGGCTGGTGGTGCGAGGACGAGGTCGATGTGAGCAGGAGAGGAAGATACCCCGTGAGGACTGTTAAAGGTTTTACGCATGGCGTTGGGGATTGTCAAAATTGCATGGCATGGTGTCATGATATTTGCTATATTTTTGGGACATTACGATTATGAATACATGGACATATTGAGCCTAAGCCGTCTTTGAAGAATTGGTGGCCTTGTATGCTATTCTTACTTGATCAGTGATCTCCAAGTGAGGCGGTATTCGTACCTTCAATTAGGCGATGGACATGCGCCTCAACGTCACGTTTCACCTGTGAAATCCCATCCCCCAGTGACATCAAAATCAAAAAAAGTCCCCGTATTTCCCAGCGGCACAGCAGGTTCCCGGGGGCGCCGCGCCCCGTCGCAGCATGCTTCAGGCCCTGCAGGAAACGACGCGCCCCACCGGGCGCCTCCCGCCAGAACGGCAACGTCGCGCTGTGAATGGACCGTCCTCCCTGGGAGGCATTCAATCGAGCATCGCCGTCCCCTTCGGCTTCTCCCCTCGGCCTCTCATCGCTGCCCATGTTGCGCTCCCAATGTTTCCCGTATCAACACCACCGCTTGCGACGACTTTCCAATCACCGCGTAATTCGACACTCGATCCCGTCCGATAACGAGACCGCCACAACTACAGAATTGAGCATCACCACCGAACGAGCCATTGAACGAGACCTCCGCATGGCGCCCATGACGCGCAAATCCCAATCGCCATAGGCGAACGAACCTCCATTGAGACCCGATGCAGACCGCCGCCTCCTCTTCCGACGACGACGACGGACCGCAACGATGGACAACACACCCCTCCACCCAGCCATAACTACCCTCGCCCCGGACCCCAGCGGCACCCGCCACGGCGCCTTCCTCGCCGCGATCCCGCACAACCGCTCCATGTACCGCACCACGCTCTGCCTGCGCCTCGCCTCTCTGCTCCTCGCGCTGGTCATCCTCGGCGGCGTGCTCGGCTCCATGCACGAGACCGACGACATGTACGTCAGCAACTGGGCCATGGGCAGCCCGACGTCCGCGCTCGCGATGCTCTGGAGCGGCGCCGACCTCGTGACGCTGGTTGTACGGGACAGAGGCGTGCGGTGGACGAAGAGCAAGGACCGGACGCGGAGTACGCGGTTTAGTTGGGGTAGCTCGGGGGGCCATGTGGCGGCGCATTTGTTGATTTGGGCGGCGACGGCGGCGACGATGGGGGTTGTGATTAGTGGGTGGCTGTCGTATATGGATTTGGATCCGACGTATTGGCAGGTCGATGAGAGGCAGACGCATACCATGACGGCGTTGATCTTCTTCATGTTCTGGCTAATGTGAGTTCCCTCTCTTCGGGTTTTTGGAAGGTCGCTGACAAGAGGGTCACAGGGTCGTGCACTTCGCGCTCTTTGTCTTCGCGTGCGTCGAGGTCGACAACATCAGGCGGCAGTACTCTGACGTAGTGTTTGTGCCGAGGGGCGAGCTGTGCGAGATGGTCCCCGTGCCGCCGACGAGCGCGTGGGAGATCTTCGTGCCGAGGAGGATGATGCTGAGTTATTTCGCGAACCATTATGTGAGGTTCGTGCCCGGGGCGGACGGCAGTGTGACGGTGGCGAGGGATTACAGTAGTCGGCAGGCGAGGTTTTGAGACACCGATGAAAAGGATGATATGGAGAGAAATTTACACTTGGCTCAGCACCAGCCTGAGAGCATCACCCATCGACGATATCGCCTGGCGGCAACGATGTCCGACCAGACGCATGCGAGGGAACAGACGCAAGAGATCTTACTGTGCCGCCGGCCTACGACACGTTCGCGGCCGAACAAAAGCAGAGACGACTGACAGGTCTTTACCGCAACAACGGGACGCTCGCCGAAGCATTCAAATTCAACGACGGCGACAGAGCCCGACGGAAATTCACAGGTCGACGGATTGTCAAGAATAGGCTCCATGTCTTCGAAGCGTCGCCAGAATTTCACGAGGGACAAGGCGAATCACGACAGGCGATAGGCAGCTTCGCTGGGAAGGACGAGCTGAATTGCCTAGGTCGATACTGATAGAGGGCAAGCTCAACCCTCCCGGACCGGCGTGTTGTTGAGGAATTCCTCGCAGCGAAGTTGCACTAGTGCTGCCCAGGACGATTATACTGTTGGACAATGCTGGACTATGCTCAACACCCGGGCGATCCAGCGTAACAAGGATCTTTGGCTCCACGATAAACCAGCCCCGAGCAGTCATCAGACTCACCTCCAACAACGAACGATGGACAAGCAGTCCCGCGCCCATAGCGTTGTGGTATAGATCACGGCAACTTACCACACGCCACCCGCAACGGCCGTAGTGCCAGGACGAAAAGCAGTCTTGTTACACTGTCAACGTCAAAGCATGGCCTTGACCTCATTCAAACGGTCATGGTTGTACGCCAATACGACATCCGGAACCATTCCCACAGAAGGGTTGCGTGCCGGTCTAGAGTCACTGCAACCGACCATACCGTTCTGGATCGGAAGATGGTGAAAAATTGGGTGGAGTGGTCAAACAGATACCACAGAACGCGTGTGCAGTGAGAGCATCGCATATGCTCAGAGGAAGAACCCTAAAGAGAAGGAGAGACGATATATATACACGGAATAGGGACGGGAAGTGTCTCATATGGACGGCAGAGCTAATTCCAGTCATCAGCCGGAAAGATACCCAAGGATATACGGAATATTGGTCGCATAAACATTTGAAATAGTATTTACAATAAAACATACGCTTCAACTAACATCTTTCGTCCATCACCGCCTGCTGCTGACAGTCCCGCCCAATCACGTCACAGGTAAAGTCAGGCGGAGCTGCACGTGACGTGACGTCAAGCCCCATTGGCCTGCTTCTGCTGCAAGTTGCAGCCAGCAGGACAACTGGCAATGCTGATTAGATAAGGATAGCCACATGCTGAGGGGCAACACTGAGAAAGGGTTCACTCGCCAACAGCCTCAGTCGCAGCCGTCGACATTGAAGTGATTCACAGCTGATCGTGTCATTGGCCGCTTTGGCATTCACCGTGTCTGCAGCCGAGTCCTTTGCATGCATTGATATTGGTAAAAATACCCGGCGCTTGACGTGGTTGTTTGCTCGAGGAACAGCAGCAGCACCTTGTAGGCCTCAGAGGCAAGGAGGGTACGTATCTTTTGAGACGCAGGTTGGTGCCTTATCGCCTCGCTACCCTATCGGTTATCAGCTTTTTCAAAATTTTGAGTCCTCCTGCCCCACTACCAAGTCGTCAGAACAGCGACCCCTCCCCACCTTTCAGCACTGGGAACCTGAAATCAGCGCTCTCCAGGCTGTGTTTCGCACCGCCGCTCCACGCCCAAAGGACTTTTTTTGCTTTGTCGCTTGGTCCCGTCACCCAGTCAGAGAGACCGTCGAATTTTTTCTCTCTCCTTCTACTTCACGCCTCTTCTTCCTCCCCCATCCTCTCCTTAGAAGTCGACTTCATCGCCGACTTGACGCTGCGTGGCATTTTCCCATCGTAGTCGACCGCATCATCAGAAAACACACAAGGGTCCCGTGTTTCTCTTTTTTTTCCCTCTTGCTTTTCTGCCGGACGACCACGTTCCCCGCCATCGCTTAAAAAAGTAGACGACGACCCCGCCATCGTCATCCATCACCAAAAAACACCCTCCTCCTCCATCACAACACCGCCATCATGGTTTCCGCCTCCAAGGAGAAGAGACTCGCCGCCAAGGGCGAGAGCAAGCTCGCCAAGAAGCGCGCTGAGAAGAAGGCCGAGAAGGAGGGCGCCTCCAAGAATGCCAGCACCACCGCATCGTCGGTGAACGGCGACGGCGAGGACGGCCCCGCCACCTCTGCCGATAAGATGGACGAGGTCAGCCGCCTCGCCGCCCAGATGGACAAGCACGGCATCTCCGACCGTGTCACCACCGGTGTCCTGGCCTCCGTCCCCAGCAGCAGAGACGTCAAGATCACCAGTGCATCCCTCGTCTTCCACGGCCGCGTCCTCTTCACCGACACCACCCTCGAGCTCACCTACGGCCGCCGCTACGGCCTCCTCGGTGAGAACGGTTGCGGAAAGTCCACCCTGCTCAAGGCCATCGCCCACCGCGAGTACCCCATCCCCGACCACGTCGACATCTACCTTCTCAACGAGGGTGCTCCCCCCACCGACATGGGTGCCCTTGAGTGGGTCGTCACCGAGGCCGAGCGTGAGATGGAGCGTCTGGACAAGAAGGCTGAGCAGATTCTGGAGGAGAGCGGCCCCGAGGACCCCGTCCTCATGGACCTGTACGAGGTACGTGATACTCTACTCGGGAACGATGAATGACCGCCAGCTAACAATCTCGCAGCACATGGACAAGATGGACCCCTCCACATTCGCTACCCGTGCCTCCCTCATTCTGACCGGTCTGGGTTTCAACAAGACCACCATCCACAAGAAGACCAAGGACATGTCTGGTGGTTGGAGAATGCGTGTCGCCCTCGCCAAGGCTCTCTTCGTCAAGCCCTCCCTGCTGTTGCTCGACGACCCCACTGCCCATTTGGATCTCGAGGCTTGCGTGTGGCTCGAGGAGTACCTCAAGAAGTGGGAGCGTACGCTCATCCTGGTTTCCCACTCCATGGACTTCCTCAACGGTGTGTGCACCACCATGCTTGACATGCGCATGAAGCAGCTCCTCTACTACGGAGGTAACTACGACTCGTACAGCAAGACGAGATCCGAGCAGGAGACCAACCAGATGAAGGCCTACCAGAAGCAGCAGGACGAAATCGTCCACATCAAGAAGTTCATCGCCTCCGCCGGTACCTACGCCAACTTGGTCCGTCAGGCAAAGTCCCGCCAGAAGATCCTCGACAAGATGGAGGCCGACGGCTTCATCCAGCCCGTCATCCCCGACAAGGTCTTCACCTTCCGTTTCGCCGACGTCGAGAAGCTGCCCCCTCCCGTCCTGTCCTTCGACAACGTCACCTTCTCCTACTCTGGCGACGCCAAGGACGACTTGTACCGCAACATCGACCTCGGTTTCGACATGGACTCCCGTACCGCCCTCGTCGGCCCCAACGGTGTCGGCAAGTCCACCCTGCTGCGCCTGATGACCGGCAAGCTCTCCCCCACCAACGGTTCCGTCACCCGCCACACCCACTTGAAGCTCGGCCTGTACTCCCAGCACTCTGCGGAGCAGCTCGACCTCACCAAGTCGGCGCTGGACTTCGTCCGTGAGAAGTATGCCGAAAAGTCCCAGGATTATCAGTACTGGCGTCAGCAGCTCGGCCGCTACGGTCTCACCGGCGAGGCCCAGACCTCCCTGATCGGCACCCTGTCCGACGGACAGAAGTCGCGTATCGTCTTCGCCCTGCTCGCCATCGAGAGCCCCAACATGCTGCTGCTCGACGAGCCTACCAACGGTCTGGATATCCCCACCATTGACTCGTTGGCCGACGCCATCAACGCCTTCAGCGGTGGTGTCATCGTCGTTTCCCACGACTTCAGGTATGTTTCTAGACCCATCTCACTCCATAAGCCTAGTACTAACCCCGTCATAGACTGTTGGACAAGATCGCCAAGCAGATTCTGGTGTGCGAGAACAAGACCATCAAGCCTTGGGACGGCACGATAGGCGAGTACAAGAACTACCTCCGCAAGAAGATGATCACGGCCGGCGCTGTCTAAGAAGAGATTGTTTCCTACGGTTTTTACGACATCTAAAAACGGAAGGTTTCAGGGGCCGGGTGCTGCATTTCCCCCCCAATCTTCTCTCTTCCTCCTCACAAAGCGGGCGGTTTCTGTTTCTTGTTTTTTATGAAAGGTATAGTAGAACAAGGAAAACAAAAGGAGGGTAGGGGTTCACGACTTGAAATGACTGCTACTACTCCTCTGATTTGAAGCGTGCCGCCGCTGCCACGGCCGCTCATGACCCAGGCCGGGCAACCAGGGAGACGGGAATTGAAGATGAGGCGGACAGCATGGGAAGTATGGAATTGGGGGCAGGGAAGTGAAAGATTGGCAAAACCGCGCGTTTCTTTCCAAAAAGGGCGGCTGCCGCCTCTGCATTGGCAAATGGGATAGACAGATATCTGCAGTTGCTAACTTTTTTCTTTTATTCTTGACATTGGGGTTCTTGTTTAGACGACGAGGACAATAGAGGCTCCGGCCATTGATTGCGTATGCACATTGTACCACTCGATTGCGTGAGTTAATATCGTGAATGTATATTTTGTCGGAGTTGTGAAGCTATCACGGGACTTACTAGGAGGTGCGAGATACAAAAGCCAAAGCCCGATATGCGCCGACACGGGAAACCTCAACAAAACGGCAATCTGTGAGGTGACGTGTTAAATGTTTGCACAGATGGCTACAGCGGCAAACTTGTGAGATTTAGCAGTGAGTCAGTGGCCGGCATCAGCGTCTCCGCCCCCCCCGAGGAGAACTTTTTTTTCCTGCTGACGCTGCGTTCTGACGAAATTTTAGGTGATGCAAGGCGGAGGAGGTTTAATGCACGTGATTTCACGGGGAGACGAGGCCCGGGTGATGACGGGCAGGGATTGAGGGGGACACTACCAACGCGGTTGCGGAGGTGCGCCAGTGAAGCGGTGGGCGTGGGATGAGTGGGGGAAGGGTCGTGGTTTGCCGTTGGTCTTGGAACTTGGGAGACGATTATGTTTGGTGCTGTGCGTTACCATGGAGATTTGGATGAATGGAATTAGGGCGGCGAGATATCTTTGCGATTGACGATGTTGGGCAGGGCGATGCGTGACGGCGTGAAGATGCCGATGGAGTTGTGCAGGGCGGAGAGCGATTGATGCAGTAACAATTTCCCAGTAGCGCAGATTTCGGATCTCAAGGGGTCCTCCCACCCCAAGATCCTACCCCCCCGAACCAACCGCCCTGAAAGGATGGCGTTTCTGGGCCGGGGTGTGCCTGACGTTGTTGGTCGCGGGTTGCTGAGGAATGGGAGCGGTGCGGTTTGCGGTGACCATGACCATCGTGACGGGGAACGAACGGGACTGGGGGAGGGTGATCAACGGGAAGTCGGGAGTGAATTTGGATGCGAGAGAAAAGGGGCCCAAGGAGGTAAGATGAGCTGCTGGGGAATCTGGTTGATGGGGGTTCTGTTTTTTGTTGGTGGAGTGGGTTTTGGGTCGGTCATTTTGTCGCGCCCCCTCACTGCAGAACTTGCTGTAGGTTTGGCGCTGGGAGCAGGTTTTTCGGGGGCGTTGCGTTGTCGTCCACTGTGCATGCAACCATCGCCATCAGCACGAGATGGATCAATGGATCAAATAGATCGTGTGGTTTGGGGGTTTAAGCTGGGATCCGAAGTTGATGATGAAGGGGATCAAAAAGGTAAAAATGAGTGCCAAGGCGTGTTGCGACTGTGTCGTATCACGAGTCAATTTGGAGCGTCGACGTGCTCGTATGGTGAGATTTGAGTTTTTGTGATTGCCGAGGTCTTGGGTCGGGGGGAGGGTTTCTGGGGGCGAGGTGAGATTGAGGCCATTCCCAGCGGGTTTTCCGGGGCAGTCGGGACTTTTGGTCGGTGTGGGTGTGGGCGGTGATGAGGGTCTCTTGCGGTGGCGGAAGTGACGATCGAGTGTGTTTTGTCCGAATCGATTCTGTGACGGTCTCTCGACGTTTTCTGCAAGCTTTGGGGGTTTGTGATGTGCGAGTTGGCATGGGCATTGGCGGTCGAGAATTTGTCTGAAGGGACGGGACGATGGCAGATGGACGGTCAGGAGTTTGGGGGAACTGGGAGAGGCGGCTGAAATGCCTCAGGGAGATGTTGTATGTGAGAAGTAGCGCCTCTGCTAGAAGACGTGGGAAGATATGTGAGAGTACAAGACGTTCCGTCTGGACTGATGTGGGCGGTAGGCTGGACTTGGCCGGCCGGGGCAGGGAAGGTGAAGGGGCGCGAAGCAACCCAAGAGGCTCAGACGTGTGCCGGGATTGGCGGGAGGGCAGGACGCTAAGCCCGACGGAGCAGGGTGGTGGGGTGGGGAGGTGCCTGGTTGCTTTTCTGGCTCCAGTGTCCTGCCTGCTGGGAAAGAGCTGGGAAGGTCCCGGGCCAAGCAAATCCCGCAGCTGCAGGAAGGAGGAGCTGGGGGTGGTGGGAGAGACGTCCCTTCCAGAAATGGGTGAATCGCGACGGGATCCTCACGGGAGCTGGGAACTGACAGGCAGGAAGGAAGGAAGCAGCAGTCGCACCTGCTTCGTGAAGAGGAGAGGAGAGAGTGAGAAGAGAGGCAGGAAGGACAGGCTGGTTATGCAGTTGCTGCTTCCTCAACACATATGTTATCCATAAGGCAAGAACAGCAGTCGGAAAGATTAACGAAGGAAGGAAGCAGGCCTGGTAATAAGCCGACACACCGCATCCTTGGGGAGGCAGCTGCAACAGACAAGGAGGGAAAAAAACGAGGTTCAATCGCGGTGCATCGACGAGGGCGAGGCGAGGCGCACGCAAGGCGGGAGGTTCGTCGTCGCCCTCGGCCACACACTCCCGTCGTCAGTCAGTCGCGCAGTCGTCCACGTCCAAGGAAAGGCCAATCCACCCATCCCATCAGTGTCATCTCCCTCCCCCGTTATCCGCGCTCTCGCCCTCGCTTTCTGTTGTTTCCTGTTCTGTTCCCATCATCTCATCCCCCCATCCCCTTCCTTCCCATTCCCACTTTCTTCCCCTCCATCCCATTCCTTTTCTTTTCCACCATCTTGACTTGGTCTTGGTGATCGAGCTGCACCATCGTCATCACCAACCACCACAACCACCTCCACCACCACTACATCGGGGCAGTTGGCAGGGTCTACGGCACTCGAATCCGTAGCGCATCCCGTCGCTGAGCTTGACAATCCGTCGAATATCCTACCGCTAGCAGCACTGCTTATCTGCCCCATCGCAGCACAGCACGTCCATCAATACATATTGCAGTGTGCACCCGCGGATAGCCAAGTTGAAGCTGGGCAGCTCCCAGACTCACCCACCCAGCGCGTATCCGTACCTCACCTCACCTCACCACGAGTGTACCTTGCCTGCACCTGCCTCTCTCTCTCGCCTTAGCTCCGAGATCCGCACACACGCACACCAACGCCCAGGTTGCCCACCTCACACGCATTGGATCTCGACACCGACTCCAACCCTCATTGCCACCCGCTTTCTTGCTGCGCCTAGGGTACAATTATCTCGCAGCCTCCCAATTCCCTCACCCCGACCTTCGCAATAGCATCACCCATCCTCACCTCGCCGAACCGGCGCAACAATCGCCTGTCCGCCATCCCTGCACCAGCAACGACGCCAACCAAACACCACACCACCACGTACCTTTTTTTCGCGATCCGCCTCACCTGGCCTGGTCACGTCCTTGTCGAAACCCCCAACGCGTAATCCCGTCCTACTGTCCACCACCCGCCAACTGCACATGGGTCCGCGATCCTCGTTGCAGCAGTAATTCTCCCCCTCTTTCCCTTTCCCTCCCCCTTCCTCCCCTTCCCTTCTCCCACACCGCATCGTCGTGCGCAGTTCGTTCTAGGTGCCTCTGCCGCATCGCATCACCTTCACAATGGAGCCGTCCAAAGACTTCCGCTCGACGGTGCTGCAAGCGCCTTCCCGCCACGACGACCGCGACGAACGGGATGACCGCGACCGCCGCAGCCACCACCGCGATATCATGAACCCAGCACCCGGCGGCGCGCGCCATTCGGGCTTCAGCTTGCGATCACCAACCCAGTCCGAGTTCCATCACCCGCAGCACTCGTCCTACTCGTCGCCCAAGGCCTCGTCGCACTCCCACCCGCACCACTCCCCGCGATCCCACCAGTCCGGCCTGTCGCATCCGAATCCCCTCTACTCGTCGACGCCGTCTGCCGGCGGGCCTCTTGCGCCCTCGCTGCCGGCACTGGGAGGCAGCGGCAGCCCCGGAGCCGGGCATCACCAGGCGCCTCCGCTGTCGCCGCTGCATCCCCCCAGCGGGTACTACCCGCCGCCCGAGTCGCATGCGTCGCGCGAGAAGCCGGCCACGAGCAGCTACTACGACCCGCTGACAGATACCACAAGAGAGAGGAGGGTTTCGGACGCGGGATCGTGGCATAACAGCGCGGCCAAGACGTCGCCGTCCAAGGTAAGAGGAGCTCGATTTATTTGTGTCTGTCTGTCAGTTTTGCTGTGGTTGCCCGTCCTTGTTCGTAACAGTAGTCGCGCTGCGCTGAGATGCGATGCGATGCAATGCGACACGCGTGCTGTCGCCGTATTAAAAGCACCTTGTCCTTCGTCACTTGCACCAGCGGCTGTATATCACGTATCATGTATCACTCTTTCTTTGTAAGGCGGCAGTTGCAGGTAGGCAAACATCCAGCTTGCTGGTGGTAGTGGTGCCGCCGTCTGTGCAGCTGATCGTCCAGTGGCTGTCTGCTTGCTGATGCTACCGGCGCTGCTCTGTGCTGTCGTTGGTGTTGGTGTTGGTGTTGGTGTTGGTGTTGGTGTTGGTGCTGACGCCAATGTAATCTCTGCTGTCTTTGCCCCATCCGGATCTTGGGAGGCGATGGCGCGGGAGACCAGCAGTAGAGACATGGAGGCGAGAGCATCAGCAGCATCAGCAGCATCAGCATCAGCATCAGCAGAGGGATTGCCTGGATGCCTCATTGTTCACGGCTTGCTTCAATGACACCACGCCCTTCCCCGTTTTTTTCCTTATCGTGGGCTGCACCTTGGAAAAAGTAGCACCCGCTGTTGGGGAAAAGGTGGTGCACTTGCCCTCTGACGCTCTGTTCGTCTCTCCCCATTCCCCAGTCGTGTAGGTTGTCTGTCGCCTCGTCAGCCGTCACCGATCAACGCACCCGTCCAGTGTTCCAGGCGTGTCAGTCCTTTTTGGTAGCGGCAGCAAAGTCGCCAGATCCATCCCTTCCACCTCATCAGTGTGAGAGAAGAGTGCTGGGACCTTGCGTCTGGGACCGCGAACCAGGACCACAAAGAACCTGGACGACGCCGCCTCCCCCTTCGCTTACCCGATCTTCGTCGTTCATTCCCGTCACCACTTCACCCAATCCACCTCTCTCTCCTCTCACCACATCCATCATCATCACTGGACCCGGGCAGACCTCAGACCAGTACCAGCAGTGCTGCACTACACTACACGTCCACGTCCACCACCCGCAACACGGGAGGAGGAACGTGTGCGGTGCCCCCTTCGCAGCCCGTCGCCCATCTCCAACTTTACCCGAATGAAAATTCCCAACCCAACCCAAACTGGTCCAGCCCAGGACTCAACCCAAAATTCTATTTCTCTTCCTCCCTAATCAAACCAATCCATCGTGGCCTTTTGCCATCCTGCACACTGCGTCTTCCATCTTCCATTGAATCACCCACCCCCCGACTAATCAATTTTTTCTCTTCACCACCACGCAGACCCGCGATCCTTACGGTAATTACTCGCAAACCGAGCCGGCCTCTCGCGACTCCCACCCCTACTACAAGAACGGTGCAGGCTACACGTCTCCATCAGCCGCAAACTTCCCCCCGAGGAGTCCGCGATCAACCACCCATTCCCATCACCAGTCCCATCAACCGCCTGCCGGTTCCATCAGCCCGTCAAACAGGGCCACGCCGCACATGACGTCCCCCAGCCTGCGGCACGCTGCCTCCCCCAGCGTGCACGCTTCTTCCTCAAATGGCGGCCCCGTCACGTCCCTGCCGCCTCTCGGCAAGCCCGAGCCTTCTCCCTTGAAAGCACCAGCTCCCGCCAGCGTAAGTTTCTTATCAATTGACACGCTTGACACGGTCGCGTTCTAACTGTCGCAGACTCCTAGCCGCTCCGCCGACCCCATGTCCTTCTCCAACATCCTCTCGAGCTCCGAACCCATCTCCAAGCCAAAGTCTAAATCGCCCCCGCCCGCCGAGCAAAAAGACAAAGAAAAGGAAAAGGAAAAGGAAAAGGAGAAGGAGGTGGTCAAGTCCGACCCGAAGCCCGACCGTGAGAAGCCTCGCTCTGTCGACCCGCCCGTCAAGACCGAGCGCGAAGCCGAGATTGAGCTCCGTCCCGAGCCCAAGGAGCGCTCCAGCACGCCCCTCGCCCGCCGGGAGAAGAAGGAGAGAGTACCTAGAAAGTCAAAGTCAAGGGCTTCCGATATCAGAGATGCCGAGTCTACACCCAAGACCAGCCGTCGGTCGTCCTCCAAGCTGGAGACCCCGACGCCTCGCGTCCCTGCCAAGCGTCAAGCCAACGGCCAGCCCAAGCAGAAGACGTTGTCCGCAGAGAAGGAGAAGAAGGTGCAGGCCTTGATTGCCCAGCTCGACGCGGAAGCCGACGACCTTGACGATGCTGATTTCGCCGAGGAGCATGCACAGTTCCAGCAGCGTGGCAACAAGCGCCGCAGACTTATGCAGACAAATGACAGCGCCCAGGGTGACCAGCGACGCGAAGAGTTCGCCACGGATATGACCCGTCGGCTGACTGTCCATGCCGATCTTGGTAAGCGCCGCTACGATGACATCTACTACGAGGAGGCCATGAACGAGGTCAGGGAACGGGAGCTGTTCGCCGAGAAGGAGCGCAAGAAGGATATGCAGCGAAAGCGACGCCGCGAGAAATCCATGGCCGTCACCATGGAGCAGCAGAAGCTTGCCCTCGAACGCGCCCGCCTTGCCGAAGACGAGACCGAGAAGCAAAAGCACCTGAGGGATGCCGAGCGTGCGAACAAGAAGGCGCAGCAGACAAAACTCATTCTGCAGAAGGGCATCAAGGGACCCGCTCGCAACCTTGTGGAGCTCAACCTCGAGGGCGGCACGATGGCCACCTTCCAAGCATCCGACATGGAGCCTGGCACGAAGCCGAAGGGTAAGGGCCGCAGCGGGCCCAGGCCGAAGAAGTCCAAGGAGCAGAAGCAGGCCGAGAAGGATTCTGCCGAGGCCGCACAGGCTGCCATCGACGCCGGCGAGGAGCTGCCTGCCAAGGAAGAGGGCAAGATCCGCATCAAGTTCAACAAGAAGTCCAAGGATAAAGATAAGGAGAAGAACAAGGACAAGGATCTGGACGAGGCCGATATCGAGATGCCCGACGGCGAACTCGACGGCGACGAAGAAACCATTGTCGAACCCGTCGAGGAGAAGAAGGGCAAGAAGGAAAAGAAGAAGAAGGAGAAGAAGGAAGACAAGCCCGAGGAGCCACCCAACAAGGACGCCAAGTTCGAGACCAAGGGCTTCCTTCAGATCTATGACCAGATTTGGCGCGACCTGGCCCGCAAAGATGTCACCAAGACCTACAAGCTCGCGGCGGAGTCTTACCAGACCAAGGCTTCGAACCTCAAGAAGACTGCCATTCTCGCTTCCAAGGAGGCCAAGAGGTGGCAGCTGCGCACGAACAAGGGCACCAAGGACCAGCAGGCTCGCGCCAAGCGTGTCATGCGTGACATGATGGGCTTCTGGAAGCGCAACGAGCGTGAGGAGCGTGATCTCAGGAAGGCTGCTGAAAAGCAGGAGATTGAAAACGCCCGCAAGGAAGAAGCAGAGCGCGAAGCCGCCCGTCAAAAGAGGAAGCTCAACTTCCTTATCTCTCAGACCGAGCTCTACTCCCATTTCATCGGCAAGAAGATCAAGACGGACGAAGTCGAGCGCAGCACCGATAACCCCGAGGTTGCCGCTGGCGAGAAGAAGGCCGCGACCGATGAGAACAAGATGGACGTTGATGAGCCGACCGGACCTTTGGGGGCAAAGGTTACCAACTTCGAGAACCTCGACTTTGACGAGGAGAGCGAGGAGAACCTGCGCGCGGCTGCCATGGCCAACGCTCAGAACGCCATTGCAGAGGCGCAGAGAAAGGCCAGAGAGTTCAACGAGCCCCAGGGTCCCGACATGGACGAGGAGGGCGAGATGAACTTCCAGAACCCTGCCGGTATGGGCGACGTCGAGATCGAGCAGCCCAAGCTCATCAACGCTCAGCTCAAGGAGTACCAGCTCAAGGGTCTCAACTGGCTCGCCAACCTGTACGAGCAGGGCATCAACGGTATTCTTGCAGACGAGATGGGTCTCGGAAAGACTGTCCAGTCTATCTCCGTCATGGCCTACCTCGCCGAAAAGTACGACATCTGGGGTCCGTTCCTTGTCGTCGCACCCGCCTCCACCCTTCACAACTGGGAGCAGGAAATCCGCAAGTTCGTGCCGGAGTTTAAGATTCTCCCGTACTGGGGTTCTGCCGGCGACAGAAAGGTGCTTCGAAAGTTCTGGGATCGCAAGCACTCAACGTACAAGAAGGAGGCGTCCTTCCACGTTTGCGTCACGTCGTACCAGCTTGTCGTGTCTGATGTTGCCTACTTCCAGAAGATGAAGTGGCAGTACATGATTCTCGACGAGGCCCAGGCCATCAAGAGCTCTCAAAGTTCCAGATGGAAGAGCTTGCTGGGCTTCCACTGCCGAAACCGTCTCCTGCTTACCGGTACTCCTATTCAGAACAACATGCAGGAATTGTGGGCTTTGCTCCATTTCATCATGCCGTCACTCTTCGACTCCCACGACGAGTTCAGCGAATGGTTCTCCAAGGATATTGAGTCGCACGCTCAGAGTAACACCAAGCTCAACGAGGACCAGCTCAAGCGTCTGCACATGATTTTGAAGCCATTCATGTTGCGTCGTGTCAAGAAGCATGTGCAGAAGGAGCTCGGAGACAAGATTGAGGAAGACGTCTACTGCGACCTCACCTACAGACAGAGAGCTATCTACAGCAACCTTCGGAACCAGATCAGCATTATGGATCTTATCGAGAAGGCTACTGCAGGCGACAACGACGATTCCGGCACTCTCATGAACCTCGTCATGCAGTTCCGAAAGGTCTGCAACCATCCCGATCTGTTTGAGAGAGCCGACACCACCTCTCCATTCTCCTTTGGGTACTTCGCCGAGACAGCTTCATTTATCAGAGAAGGTAATGAGGTCAATGTGGGCTACTCAACGCGCAACACCATTGAGTACGACTTGCCTCGGCTCCTTTGGAGAGGAGATGGCCGCGTCAATGAGAGCGACATCAACAACCCCAAGGCGGGATGGCGAAACAAGAACCTGCAGCACATGATGAACATCTTCACCCCGGAGCACATCAAAGACAGCATGGAGGGCTCTGACAACTTTTCATTCCTGCGCTTTGCCGACACTAGCCCGGACGAGGTGTACAAGGCCAGCCATCAGGACATCTTCACTCGCGCAGTCGAGCTGTCCCAGAAGAAGAATCGTTTGGGCCACATGAATGTTGCCTACGACGAGCCTGAGGACATCGACTTCACGCCTGCTCATGCACTGTTCCAGATTAAGGAGCGCAGGAACAGGCAGCCTTTGGTCGACATCACCGAGGAGGGTATCCTGGCCAACCTGATGAACGTCGCCCGCAGCGAGTACTCCGAGAGTGGATTGGGTCGTCTGGAGCAAGCTGGTCGTCCTCGCGCCTCAGCGCCCCCTATTGAGGTCAGCTGCTGCAGCCGTGGCGCCGACATTGAGCGGGAGAACATCATGTTCAATATGCCCATGCGCAAGAGCTTGTTCGGCCCTACCATCCACGAAGAGCGGGCGATGGTCACGGAGAAGATCCCGATCGAGCGATTCCCGCCCCACAAGTTGTTGCCTGCCCCCGACAGCGAGAAGAGAAAGTTCACCAACATCGCCGTGCCATCCATGCGTCGCTTCGTCACGGACAGTGGCAAGCTCGCGGTGCTCGACAGGCTACTTACTAAGCTTAAGGCCGAGGGACATCGCGTGCTGCTCTACTTCCAGATGACTCGCATGATCGATCTCATGGAGGAGTATCTGACCTACCGAAACTACAAGTACTGTCGTCTCGATGGTTCCACCAAGCTCGAGGACAGAAGAGATACGGTTGCCGATTTCCAGACTCGCCCCGAGATCTTCATCTTCCTGCTGTCCACCCGTGCCGGTGGTCTCGGTATCAACCTGACGTCTGCCGATACCGTCATCTTCTATGACTCTGATTGGAACCCTACAATCGACTCGCAGGCCATGGACAGAGCGCACAGACTGGGTCAGACTCGCCAGGTTACGGTGTACCGTCTCATCACCCGCGGCACCATCGAAGAACGTATCCGCAAGCGTGCTATGCAGAAGGAGGAGGTGCAGCGTGTCGTCATCACGGGTGGCGGCGCTTCTGTCGATTTCTCTGGTCGTCGCGCTCCTGAGAACCGCAACCGTGATATTGCCATGTGGCTTGCGGACGACGACCAGGCCGAGATGATTGAGCGTCGCGAGAGAGAGCTCCTCGAGAGCGGCGAGCTCGACAAGCCGCAGAAGAAGAAGGGTGGCAAGCGCAAGCGAGTGGTCAACGAGAACCTTAGTTTGGACGAGATGTACCACGAGGGTGAGTTTTATCTCTTTTCCCCTGATCCTCAACATGCTAACAGACTTCCAGGCGAGGGCAACTTCGACGATCGCAATGCAGCCAACGGCACTTCAGGTACGGCCACGCCCGTGGCAGAGCCCGACGTCAAGGGAGCGAAGAAGCGGCGCGTGGGCGGCAAGAAGGCCAAGACCTTGAAGCAACGACTCGCCGTCGCGGACGGCCAGGTCTGAGACACCACCTGACACGATAGAGAGACGGAACATTCGCTTTTTGCAAGAGACAGCAAGAATACGGGAAGGGATTTGTGGATTTGTAGCAATATGAAATCGGACGGAAACTACTATGCTGGGCGCACACATGCCTGGCGTCGGAGGGGCGGGGTTTACTATGCGGATTTGCATCAAGAGACGAACAGTCGCGGCCGAAAGCTTGCTGCGTCTTGACTGTTTTAGACTTTATCACAAAAGCTTCTTTGTGTGTATTCTTTCATTATTATCTTTCCGAGGCTCCGGGATTTGGCGGCTGTTTTCGCCCTAGACGTTTGTCTTTAGAGGTTCGTTTTTGACGCCTCGATGGATGGGATCTTATGTTCGAGGTTGAGGTCGAAGGCGGGCTCTTGGGTGTACGAGGCGTGGGATGTATTATTACCTTTAGACAGTGAAAGTCGCCTCGACAGTTTAAGTGAAATGATGAGTGACTTGTGCTATGTGACACGGCGTGATGAGGATGAATGGATGCGCTGTGGAAGGTGTTGGTTTCAGTAGGGATGGTGGTCCTGTAAACGGGGTTATGGTCTCGGCGCGCCGATCAATCCCGCGGTACGATTGTAGGATGAAGATTGCTTTGTGAGGGTAGAGAGAGGGTAAGACTGATGTCTTGGGTATAACTGGTGGTGGGTGTGGTGATAGATTGCCCAGAGTACGTGGTAGTGGACGTGTTTTGAGCGCACTGGGACGAGGATCGGGGGTGTTGTTTGCTGCGTGGATGGGGAGGAAGCAGGGCAGAAGCGGTGTTCGGCCTGAGATGAAGTACGTTCTGCGGATTGTTTGATAGTTCCTGGGGATGAGATCTTTGGTTGGATAAATGTGATTTCGGATATGGGGAGGCAGATGGTTATTGAGGTGGTGATTTGCGCTGTGAATCTGAAGGCTGAGGATAACGGAGGGGGAATGGGAAGGGGAAGGTGTAGATGCTGATTGAGAGATCTTTAGTTCACTATGAGTGAGGTGTTAGAGAAGTAAAGGGATGGAGCGACATCGTAGGCCTTGTGTCTTTAGACACGCCATGTATTGTATGTAGGGTAACATATTTATGTACGGGAAGAATTTGAGGAGATTGACTGCGATATGTCCTTAGAATTTAAAGGTGTCTTGGAGCATACGAGATGCTAACAGCTAGAAGATGGAGAAGGCGTTTCTTCTATTACGGTGTCTCAATACCCATCCGGCCTAGCTCGGCCTAGCTATTTCAATGCCTCCATGTCAAATTGATGCGGTAGTGGTCAACGAGATGTATCATGTCTGCCGTCCTTGGTATGATTCTCAGTATTATCACCGCTTTCTTCCAACTCCTTGTCCCCTCAGTTGTCGTCCCCGTCCGCGTCTCTATTGCTCCCTCTTTCCTCCTCTCTGTCGTCCTCTCTGTCGTTCTCTCTATCTTCCTCTCCACCGATCTCATTAACCTTCCTTTCCTACGGTCATTTAGCCCAGTGCTTTTGATTAAGTTTAGCATTCTAGGTAAAATGCTGCTTTAAGCCTGAAACTAGGCACAGAAGGAGAACGGAAGGGAAACTGCGGGACGGCAACAGACGGGATATACCTGCAGTAAAACCCTATCACTAGAAGGTCTACAGCTACAAAAGCAAGATCTGCTCAAAGCTTAAGGGAGCTTATGAAATGAGAGAAACTAGGCTAAAGGGATAAACTATTGAGGGCGTGTATGTTAGACAGCGTCTGTGCTAGGGGGTGTGTACGTTAAAGAGCAGAAATGGATTTTGCAATCAGCGACTGCTACATCTGCAGAACATTCTTCTGAGCTTAGGGGCTGGAGGGGCACGTGCAGTTCAAGACGGTCCTCGACGCTGCGTGAAAACAGAATGTTGATGCACGTGGGATAATGACGCGCGAAAGGCGTGATGACTTGAGACTGGTGGCAGGGACATGATACATGGATGGCACACATTGGTTTGCGTTGCTGTGGAGGGTGTTATGTTGGAACGTTAATGGCCAGGTCAACTATTAATCAGGTGAAAGCATGGGGAATCAGTCTTGGTTGGTATGAAGTACAGCTACGTTGTGTGTCCGACTTTCTGAATTGATGAATTAAAAATGTCCAAACGCCTGCCAGAAGATTTGCTTCTCCCAAGACTGAAAGGTTACCGCCATCCGCTTCAAATCAAACCCAGTACCTGGTGTCGCCATGCTCCAAAGGTCATGTCTTCTACCTTTTTAACTCCCGTCATTACCACTCCTGAGGTTAACGTAACGATCCCTGTGTGCATAATGGTAGTACAGCAGTTACAGTTCTTCTTCCCCTCGAAAGCTAACGGAAAAGTCTTCTTAGAGCTTTAAGTCCCGTCCGACTTCGTTGCACCCCCTGCGAGCCGTTGCTATCATCCACCGTCAGACCTTCTTCGAGTTGTCTTGCCCCTATGTTATTCGACTGTATTGCCTTATGAGCCCAATAAGCATCCCGACTACCTTGATTTCCGTGGCTAGCTGTTGTGTTTCTATCTTGCGTTGTTTTAGTGCTGGTGTTTGCCTCGAGATGGGATTTTCTGTATTCATCCCATAGCCTTTTTCGCAAGAACTCTTGGTCTCGCTTCGTTGCTCGAAGTGCTTCGTCAGGAATCTGGGCGATGGTGTCGCGGATCTCGTCTCGGCGTGCGCGCTCGCGCTCGACTTTCTCTGGGGTGAAGGGAGTGTCTGAGTTAACTGCAAAATCAACGTAAGTGTACAATTCAACAGGCCACATACAAATTTGAGGGGAGCTTACTGTCGTCCGAGTAGCTGTCCGAAAGAGAACGAATCTTCTGTTCGCACACCTCTACGAGCGAGATGCCATAGATGCCGCGGCTCACGGTGGACTGAAGGCTCTCTGACGATCCGATGCGTTCCTCGTATTGTCTAAACACGTCATACTCGTCCAGCATGGTGTTGTTTAGGATTGCATCGACGGGTAAGCCCTTGATAACGTGGAAGTCACAGCGGATTGGTGCTTCCCCGTAGGCAAACTGCCATTCTGCTTGAGCGATCCCTTTTGTGCGAACTCGTGACCCGTCGAGAAACTCAACCAGCGTCCGATGACGGTCCTTTCGGTGGACCTTGAGGCCCAAGCTGCGGGCATGCTTGAGTGATATGGCCATAACGTCCGATCCTGTGTCCGGCACTGCGAGACATTCGCTGCCGTTGATGTAGCCGCCCAGAACGTCCTGTTCGGCGCCGATAAGCTTTAGCGATGGCTTTGCTAGGCGGTAGGACATTTTCTTGATTCTGTGAGCGTAGTCCGTCATTGTTCTGGTGGCTTTGAGAAACGCGCTGCCCAGGACGAGGTCCCGGGTTGCCCCGGGCAAGATACTGCAGAGGAGGTCGTGCTTTTCGTTTTCACCGTCGAAGCTGAATGCCAACTGGACCTGGCCGGGTGACATGACCTTGGTACCGTTAGGTAGGGTCATCTGGCCTTGTGTGCCGGCTATGGGGCTTAGACCCATCGTCGTCGCTTTTTTCTCGGATAGCAAGTTGAAGCAGGATCCTGTGTCTGGGACTGCCACTGCCGCCGTCTCGCCAAGAATCCCGTTCACTTCAAGTGCTGTACCTTGTTTTGCCGCTGTCCCTTGCCCATAAGCAAGGTCTTGTGGGGTTAATAAAGCTGTCTCTTTGACGATTGAAGATTGGAGAAGCTCGATAGTCGAAAGCATCCGCCGGATCAATTCTTGTCGCTTCCGTCGAGCCTTATCCAGATCTTCGTATAATATCAGCATGGCTACCTCCAATTTGTCAACTTGACGATCGATCTGAGCTATTGAGACTCTTTCCATGAAATCCAAGAGAGCTCCGCGTATCTCTTGCAACGATAGCGAGCTCGATTCCGACATGTGATCCACCAACCGGCTAAGATAGCGCCACAAACCGGGCAGTCCATTGGTTATAGCCCAACTGACCGTCTCGTTCAATGTCCAATGAGTGTCATATTGTGTTATAACAGGAGGAGGTTCTCCCTGCCCTATCGGACAGACGTCAGTATCCGAGGCCATGACATGGCAAGTGTTAGGACGCACTTTTCGCGATCCAACGGTAAAACCCAGCGTCCCAGGGATCTACAAACGGGAGCTCTGGCATATCGGTAATGGTCTTCGGCCTATCGTGCTGAAAGCAGCTCGCGAGAATGATTGAGTTCATGTCGTAAGAACAGTCGTGTTGTTGAGACGGGTCATGAGGTGTGGACGAAATTGTTCCGGGCTCGCACCTGTTGCGGTGAAATGGGCGACGAACCAGCTAGTTGCAAGGTCCAGAAATCAAATCTGCGCGTCTCCAACCTGTCTTGCAAAATAAAACGACGACCTCGTGTTGGCTGCAGGGAAATCATGCGATGAAGCATGGCAACTCTTCGTCCTCAGTATGGAGGAAGAATTCGAGGCCGAGTGATCCATCGCTCTGTGTTGGGCATCAAGGCTGCCGCCAAGGCAGACCAGCGACTTGGGCTGAATGACTGCGCTTGGAAGTCTTTGTCTCTGACATATGATTGGCTTACTTACGACAGGCCTTGCAGCCGCAAGGCGTATTTGCTGCCTGCAAGAGTCCTCTCTCGTAAGCGACATGACGCACGTCAGCTCGAGGTTTTACCAGTGTGATTGTCACTCATCAAGGTTCAACAAGCCTCAGTCAGGGTAAAACCTCCTCAAGTCGATAATGCGCAACGATGGACATTTCGAGAGGCACGGCGGCTACTTGACCGCAGCCTCATGGCTGGCGCGAGACGTCGACAATGAAACCCTTATTTTCCGAAAGTTCGACACGCTGTCCGCCGCGAACCTACTCTACATGCAGAGCGAGATCCTCGAGTTGGAAAAGCATCTGGAACATATGCACTTGACCACCGTGCAGAGCGACGATATGGATTTGAAAGATGCCGCGAGTACGTGGGAGACGCTCGTTGAGCAGTCCCGAGCGGGCACAACGAGCTTCCGGCAGGATGCCAAAGAAAGAATGGATCTCATAAGAGAACTACGCGAAAAGCTCCGCGAATACCGTAATTAGAAATACTTCTTTCATATGTAGCTAGTTTCGAGTTACTGAGTTCCCTTTCTAGATGAAATGCTCTTGTTACAAAGCCAAATCGCGCAATTAAAGACTCCTGAAGATCGCCCACTAGCCGCCGTGCGACATTTCTTCGAAAAGCCTCATCACATCCTAGGTGGCAAGGCAAAATCATTCCTAAAAGACCAGGCCGATCTAGTTACGTTAAAGAATTCAAGCGATGTAGACTACTTGTCCAGATTTCTTCAACGTTACTGGGTATCCGAGGTACGCTCAATTACAACCTTCCACCTTTGATTACAGTGAACCTGACAAAGTATTGAATAAAGAAACAAATATCTGGCGATGGAGTCAACTATTTTGCCCGTTTCAATCAGCGCTCGATAACTGTCACCGTCAACTTGGTGACTCTGGTCACATCTATCATCTTTCTGCTGGGACCGATAATGGCATTGAACTTCGTTCAGAACCGTACACCAAAACTCATTCTCATTTCAGTTTTTGCCATCCTCTTTGCGTCGAATATTGGCCTCATCACGACGGCCAAGCGAGCAGAGATATTCGCTGCCACAGCTGCGTAAGTTCAATTCCATTCACATCTTTCCTTGAAGTACAAGCCTTGGTGCGTAAAGAATAATGCCCACGAACTTCAAGTATGCTGATGCTAAATCGCGCCAGATACGCCGCTGTTTTGGTGGTGTTTGTTAGCAATGGCGAGCTGTCTAGTCAATAAACTTCCGCTTAGCATTCTACCCTGAGAATGGTGTCGTCTGTCTTAATGTCGTCGTCGTCGTCGTTGCCGTTATCCCTACGGTCGCCGTTCTTCATAGTAGCAACACAGGAATCATAGCCGAACAGGCATAGGAAAATAAGCCGGTCTTGCCTGCCCGCATGTTCATTGGATACATGGACATAACCCAGTTCCCCCGCCTTCACTGTCTGTACTGTGTTTCCGATGATGGTATCACTGTGTAGGTAAACCGTCCAATCCCGCGGCAAGGGACGGGCTTCCTGCCATCGGCCTTTTGGTTACTTGGCGTTCCAACTCCAATAAGAGGAACTATCCAGATGGTTCACTCGTCTATATAAACGTCTCCAATTCCCCAGCCAAACTCCCTTGCCAGTGCAGCAGCATCTCCAAAAAGCGCATTGTTTGACGATTTCTCTTCTTTACATATATCACTTCGTCAACTGAATCCAAACACCATGTCGATTACATCCACGCAGACGGCCACCGCCACCCTCGACGCCCCCCAATTCCGAGAGCTTAGTCCAGGCTTCGGGGTGGAGGTCCAAGGGCTCCAGTTTGCGCCTCATGTGACGGAGGAAAACTTCAAGCTCATCCAAGATCTCGTCACCAGGGTATACTTACATGATGTCTAAAAATTGTCTGCCATGGCTAAGCATTATATAGTACGGTGTCGTCGTCCTCCGCAAGACTGGACTGACTGACGAAACTCACATCGCTCTTGCCCGCATGTTCGGCGATCTCGACGACGTCAAGCCTTACAACAAGGCCGGTCGCGCCAACCGGCTCAAGTACGACGAGCTGTTTGACGTAGGCAACATGGAAGCTGACGGCTCGCTCGTTTACCCTAAGAGTCCGCGGGCGCAGGCCAATCGAGGAAACTCCTTCTTTCATGTGGACTCCAGCTTCAACCCGCGCAGGGCGGGGTACTCGCTTCTGCTGTCGCATGAGCTGCCGCCGCCGGGTGTTGGTGGCAATACGGAGCTCTGCGATACCAGAAAGGCATGGGATGACCTCGATGACGACTTCAAGAAGGAGCTTCTAGAGAAGAACTACGTTGCGTGTCACTCGATCCTACATTCGAAGAAGTTGGCTGCGCCGGAGCATTTCGCCAACTTCGAACCGGCAGATTATCCGATGGGACGGCATAGACTCGTACAGAAGCATGAGAGGTCCGGCCGGATGAACTTGTATCTTGTGATGCATATTCATCATATCGAAGGCCTCGGGACGAGGGAGTCAAAGGAGCTGTTCGAGAAGCTTTTTGAGCATGCGACGCAGGACAAGTACCGTGTCATGGTGGAGTGGAAGGATGTTGGGGACTTGGTTATTTGGGATAACACGGCGACGATGCACCGCGCAGTGGGAGGGGAGTTCGCTTACAAGTACAGGAGGGACATGAGGCGGGCGACTGTGCATGATGACAGTAGCCAGGCTTGGGGACTAAACGAGCATACTGATGTGAGGCAGGGGTTGCCGTGAAGTGCCTGTGGATCTTTGAGTTTGACTACTTGGCATGATAGCTTTCACGATGTGAAAATGATACGATCTCTTGTGTCTTTGAAATCTTTATCGTTGCGGCCCGCGACCGTCCGCATCCGCCCGCTGCCGTCCCTTGCCGCCCGTTGCCGACGGACGTGCTTGGACCCCACTACTTATTACCGACTCGGACCGGCGACATCCAAATTCTGAGCTGAGTGGAATTCGTTACTACTTTGAAAATTTCAGAGCATTCCAAAAATGACACTTGGGACGGGAAAGAGATCTTACCGGGCTTGCGTCAGATGCCGTGGTCGCAAGTCAAAATGCAACTTGTAGGAGCTGTGTGACTCGTTGTGGAGCCGAGTTGAGCGCTGCTAACCCGAATCTTAGTGAAGGGGTGGGAGAGCCCATGAAGCCTCCATGCGTATCGTGTTACTACTCCGGAAGTAAATGTATCATACCGGATCGTGGACGTTCCCGAAAATATGCGATCGAGCATGCCGATGGCGCCTCAAGTCAACAGGCGGAAATTCCGAACCCCTCTCCAAGACTTGCATCGTCAGCGGTTAATGATGAGGGACTGATCCAGCAGGGAAAAGAGGCAGGAGAAGCCAGTGACGAGGACATGCACGAAGTAGACGAGAACACCGAGATGGGGCTTAGGAATCCGTCTGATGCTCTGCATATCCTGACGCGATCTGACTCTGCTATATCCGGAGAGAACCGTCCCAGGGGAGGTCACCAGTACGTTCTTGATCCTGACGATGCGGAACATGGGGCAGTAGAGTCTGGAGCAAACTCGGCAGTGGGGGTCAGCCATGTCCCAAAACCACATCACCGCGATCGTGGCAGCTCTTTTTCAATTTTGGACAACTACGAGTTGACACAAATCGGAGTCGTTCATCCAGACGAGGTTTCAGAGCTTCTCACAATGTAAGTTGGAGACTACGGTATCATGTGTGTCCTGTTGACTGGAAAGATATGCACGGGAGTACCATCCCTTTTGCCCCTTAGTACCAGCCCACCTCCTCGGTTCGTCAGCTTTAGAACGCATTCGTAGGGTTGACTTCTTCCTCCTAGCGGTCATCCTCACGATCGCATCCAGAGACTCCACGAAACATTCAGTTGTTCATCGTTATTGCTGGAATCACGCTCAGAGTCTGCTGCTCCAAGTTCTGCTGGCGGTTCCTTGGACTCAGACTCCTCGAACCGTTGAAGGCCTCTTACTGCTATCTGAATGGCTGCCTCATGTTGAGAGTAAACATTTGACCTCTGGGAATCCGAAAGACGTCTTCAGAGAAGGGAGAACGACATGGTCTGTAGTTGGTCAGGCTGTGAGACTGGGATACGCTCTTCGCCTGGACCGAGCAGCTTTCAGGGGTAACGGCAGCAGCACCTCTCAAAATCAGGATCAGGATCGGCTCATCTGGATGTGTGCGTATTAATATCGTCGCTGTTATAGAGAGATGACTGACCAACAACAGTCACTTACATCGCTGATCGACAAATATCCGTCCGGCTTGGCCAATCCTTCTGGTCTCGAGGCCCCTCCCTCTCGTCGAACTTCACCGCTAAAGACTTTCCCACTCTCCAATCATCGTCTGATACAACATTTGAAGATTATGCTTCAGTCTTACAAGCTAACTTGGAACTTACTCAGATTCTGCACAATGCACACGCGATTCTATACTCCTCAACCGAAAGGACACTGTCGATGATTCATGAGGGAGATTACCCTCGATACCTTGACGACTTCATGGAGTCAGCTACGCACTGGGACTCGCGATGGAAGGTCCTCAAGGCTTCGCCCAATCTAAGGGCTGCTCTAAGCTTGCTGTATGAGTATGTGTGCTTGTACATTAATGCTTTCTCGTTTCATGCCGTTGTGACACGGAAATTGAGGCCACGAGCATCAGAAGGGCAGAGAAATGCTGGCAAAAGATGTCTTACTTCGTTCTTCCCTGAAGGCATCACGTCCTCCCCAGATGCAAGGTACATAATTGGAGCAACGAGCGCTGCGAGGCGTTTATTAGGTGTCATAAACGAACAGGACCCAAAGCACACGCTTCGCTATCTACCGTCTCGGTACCACCTGTGAGTTGCTTTGATTTTAAGTTTCCATGTGGAAAAAAAGCATACTAACCGTTGGGTGTAGCTACGGCTTGTATGCTGCTGTCTTTTTGCATAAGGCCCTGGACGCAGACGCAATTCAGGGAACCACTCAGAAAGAAGAGGTCGCAAGTCTAGCCCGACGGTTCATCGCTGCTCTGAAGGAGGTTTCATCGGCAGAGTCACACATCTGTCATGGATACAGCGATCTTTTGGAAAAGCTGTGGAGTTCCAAAGGATCAAAACGAGTGGCCGCTGCTCAACATGACAAGATCTCATCGGTAATGCCGGTGGCTGACACATCCCCCAAGGCGGCCCTGCAGGAACCCCCTCATTCTGGCGCCGACAGTGTTCGTATATCTGGATGCGAGGATCGTATGACTGCATCAAACCTCTCTGACCTGGCGGTTCTCGAGGGCGGTACACCAGACTTTACGTCCTTCGAGAGCTACCTTTTCGGGTCGCTGTGGCCAGAGTTAGCTAGTGTCGGTGATTCTGGCGAGCAGGGAGGTCTTGATCAAGATGTTCAATTCGGTTTCAACTTCGACAGCGTCCTGTGACGTCGTATTTCTGTGGCGGGTGCTGGGGGGCACAGAAGCTTGAGAGCTGGTCGAATTACTGGTCACAGTCTTGGCTACTATGTCCAGAATATGTTGGCGGCAAGATTGCAGCGCTGCCTTCACCTTAGCTTGAGCTTTGCCGACTGGGCGGAGTACTTCTCAGTCAATTAAATGTCATTTCATCCTATTGTGTTCGTCTTCCCTGTCGTCCTCCCTACCATTGTTCCTGTCATGTTCTTTTCCATCGACCCTGTTGTCCTCATTATCGACATCCATGCCATCAACATTCTGTGTGGTAAAACTCACGCAATCTTCCCTTACTGCGGTAGACGGACGATATCCAGAGTGAAACCACTAGAGATGCATGCAACTGACTCAGTGTGTCACAATTGGGACCATCAAGTCCAATGAGCTTCGTATTGGCGCGCGTTTACTCTGTTGGTCGTTGGTGTTGGTGCGGTCGACGGCCCTTGTCGTACGGCTGAACTTGGAACCAACAAGGAGACTGCGCCGCCTCCGGGCCGCTGTCGATGCAACCCACACGTACTTGGAAGTGTAATAACCCTCTGGAAATGAGATAGCCGGGCGGGCATACGATCCCCAACTGAGACATCCGGCCGCTGCAAAATGTTGAAATTGGTGGAGGGGATTGGGGCTGTGAGGACTGTGTTCAGATGGACAATCATAAGGGGACCACCTGCTCAAGAAATGGACGCCAAACCCTGGTGTAACTCCTTCTACATTTATTACAGCCATCGGAACATCCGTTCAATTAGCAATGAAGGTCGCGGTATGTGTAGCCATCGTTTCAGTAAAATCACTGCCTAATTTCAAACTAGGAATATTATCATTCTGAAGAGCACCCCGCAGCTGGTTCTGCGGCAACTCAGTCATCTTCAACGTCCTCAGCCAACTTTACACCTCGAACTTTCTCGCCTGCTTCCCTCGACCCAGAAGATGAGGAGGGGAATTCAAGCCCTAGACCAACCAACTCCGACCATTCGTCAGCATCGTCATCCGACACCGAACGGAACTTATCACCGACTCCTGCAAGAGATGGCATGTTCATTTTCCGTGGGTCAACGCTCTCGAACCAAGACAGGAAGACACCGGATACCACGAGAGGACCTTCGTTTTCTCCGGCAGGTCGGCCTCAAAACAGGGCTATTGCGCTCGACTCAGCTTCCAGGTCCTCGACCAGTCATATGAGAACACCTTCCGTGTCGAGTATCACTCCATCCACTGTTTCTACCGATGGTGGACACATTCATGGTCAACCCAGTTCATCGAGGGCCAGTCGTACACGAAGTACTGCAGAGATTGAGGCAATCGGGCCTCTTCTGAATAAACTCACACTCGATGGCGGCTCTGGAGAGTTAGGAATGGCGGAACTTCAACAGGCTCTTCCGTCTGTCTCCGTCACGACAGAAAACCAAGAGCCAGAAGCAACTTCCCCCGTATTCGGGCTTCGACAAACGTCGTTGAGTCCACGCCCGCCTCGTCGATCACGCAGGGTATCAAGAACAAATCAAGCTCCTCACGACGTGAAAGACGAAGAGCTGCCTCATGATCGCTTTCACCATCCGGACGTGCAAAGCGCGTTTGTAGAAGCGAAGACGCTCATGTCTCGATTGGCTCAGGTTCTAGGAAGCAGCCCACTCCACGTTGATCCGGACTCCGCCATCAAGAGGCTGCATAAGCGGGCCAAAGATCTGTCCCGGTTTCAATGCCCCCCGACTCGTACTGTCGGCTTTGTTGGCGACTCTGGTGTCGGTAAGAAATTGCCCATCTAACGGAAAACACCGCCTGCAGCTAACACACATCAGGTAAAAGCAGTCTATTGAACTCTCTTCTACATCAAGAGGGCCTGGCAAGAACGGTAGGCATCAATTCTGGAAAGAGGCTAAGATATTCACTAATTATTTTACAGAGCAATAGTGGAGCTGCCTGTACTTGTGTTGTCACGGAGTATCATTACGACATGAGGGATGATTTCCAAGTTGACGTGGAGCTGTTTACTCAAGACGATTTGATGGAACAAGTCACTCATCTATTGCAATCGTACCGCAGATTCCACTTACATGCAGAAGAGATGACTGTAGCAGATGGGCTGGAGGAGGCTAAGGAGCACGCCGGTGTTGCTCGGGACACTTTTCGAGCCCTGTTCCGAGGGCGACTTGGAAACGAAGCTTTCCTTACAACAGAGCCGGAAGGATTTGTGTTGTGGACTTTCAGACGTTGGCTTGAGGATGGCGTTCCAGAACTCGGAGGAAGTCACAACAGAAGCTCCAAGGAAAGCTGCTCAGACTTCTTAATACAACTTACATCCGAGGCGCCTGGGTCACAAGGCCCGGCAATCTGGCCCTTCGTACGAAAGATTAAGTAAGGCGGTTCTTTGCTACAAGAGATGGTGAGGGATCCTTGCTCAATGGTCACAGGGTATTTCTCGACGCGCACATACTCAGCAAGGGACTGGTTCTCGTAGACCTTCCTGGTAAGTACACCACCAGAATTGTGATTACACATAGGATAACTTATGCCCTGATCAAGGACTTCGAGACTTGAACTCTGCGCGAAGAAGCATTACAGAACGATACCTACTCGAGTGCGACGAGGTGTTTGCTGTATGCAATATTGGCCGCGCAACGACAGATGTAGGCGTGGCGAGCGTGTTTGAACTTGCGCGAAGAGCCGGTCTGAGTAACGTGGGAATCGTCTGCACTAGATCAGATGTAAGGCTGTGCTGAAACCCAATCGTGATTCAGTGTTGCTAATACTGAATGCTCAGGATATTCAAGCGTCGGAGGCAAAGAACGACTGGAAGGGTCAGCGAGCGAAACGTATACAGCAGCTGAGCGCCGAAGTTGCGACTGCCAGGGGCCAAATTGATGACATCAAACGTTTGTTGGACGAGTGCGATGATGAAGATCTCACAAAAGAAGAGGAAGACGAGGTGTATGACCTCCATCGGGACTTAAGAAAGGAAGAGTACGACTTCCTTACCTAATGCGATCCAGATTGCTGATGATATGGCTCAGGAAAATTTATGAACAGAAACTACATGAGTAAGTAGATTAACAGGACGGTAGCGAGTCGTTGTTTTCACTAACCTGTCGAACTTAGTCTCAAAACCTTCTTGGTCGAGACTCGAAACGCAGAGGTTACGAAGAAGCTTCAAGCTAGCTATCGAGACAAGGTCCGGGGTGGGATTGTTCATGTTTTCTGCATCAGCAACACGGAGTACTGGTCCAAGGCCACGTTACCGAAAGACGAGGCAATCCCCTCTTTGCAGCTGAGCGGAATCATTGCTCTGCGGAAGCACTGTCTCTCCATCATCGCGGATAGTCAGTTGAGACTTGCCACCAAATTTGTCACCAATGACATCCCTGCTTTGCTTGGAGAGGCCGGATTATGGGTTGAGTCTGGAGCCGGAAGTGCCAATGCGGAACAAAAATCGGCTGTTCGCCGAACTCTGGACAAGATAGAGCGTCAGCTGAGAGAGGTAGGCTGAAAGGCCGACATCGCTGGCTCGTGTTTTACTGATTGATTAGTAGAATTTGACAGGCCGCGGCTCAGCTCTCAGACGTGTGGGTAGAGCAACCAGAGAGCATTTCCAGAACCAGGTGTACGATGGTAGGGCCACTCTAGTCTCCTCATCATCCCGGTCTAAGGGGCTTATTGGAGCTATCTAGATCAACGAACAGATCGATGGAGAAGAACAGCCGTAAACGCAACGCGAGAATGGTACGGTGTGAGTAGGCTGAGCCAGTCTGTGAAGTATTCTAACTGATAATGATTGTAGTGGGCGCATCGTGAGTCTAGGTTCTGTCGCAATGCCTTGGCTGTCCGCTGATTGAATAATCAGAGACTTACAGTGCTTTTTGCCGTAATTACGGGAATTATTGCACTCCCGCCGTAGGGCCTCATGATTGGAATCAGGACATCATTACCAAGATGGCCAGAGATTTGACTCCGCAATGGAAGCAGATGCTCTCGTCAATCCAGGGTAGACTCAATACAGATGTTGAAAATCTTGAGGATGAGATGGATGCGGCCATGGAACTACTCTGTAAGGGCCTCAGCAGTTTTCATTTTTACGAATGACGTTTGCTGATTGCTTGCCTGCTAGCTACGGAACTCGAAGCTTCCCCGGAGGTCAACGATGTAATTGGGGAGATATTGCTTGCGCGTACCAATCAAATTCTATCCAGGATGGAGTCTTTGAGGGAAACGTTCCAGGATGACGTTCGGTGAGGTATTCTTCTCAACCAAGCCTGGCTCTATGCTAACTGTTCTGAAAGTGCCCTGGAAGTAGATGCCCTTACAGGAATCCGGACTTCGATCGTCGGTCAGGCAATGGAAGAATCTTACAGGCGCTGTAACATGGAGTATGGTATGATATTTTGGGTCTCTGTTCCGGTGCTTCTTCATGTGGCTAATACTCGAAGCAGGCAGGGGAAGCGACCAACGACGAAAGGGGATCATCAACGGTACGGTGCAGAGCCAAGGCTTCTTTATGAATCACATGCGAGAGTTCAGAAGAAGATGGAAGACTTTGGCAGATGAATTCCAGAAGGAGCTCCAGGACTCGATTAAAGATGAGCTTAGTCTCATGAGCACGTCTTTCGACATCATTAGGGACGAGAATGTTGCAATGGAAAGCGAGGAAAACCCGGAACTTAGACAATGCCTGGAGATTGAAATCGGTCGGGCCAAGGAGCAGCTGGAACGCATCAGGGATATCATGAGTTCTCAATAGCATCTCGGTCTCTTATTACGACACATAGTCATCCCCAAGCATGTACTGATTTTGCGTCTGCTGAGCGACCGGGCGGCGGACTACCGCCCCAGGACCTCTCGTTCTTGTCGTTCTTTTTGTCTTTATCATGCCTTTCTTTTCTATTTTCCCTCTGATCTCTGACTCAATCGCCCTATGTCTGGGTTGAGACGCTCTTGTCTCCGAGATGCCCGTTAATATGACCTCAATTTCCAATTTCCGAAATCGAACAGAAGACCCGTACTCAGCCCGAAAAGTTGCAGGCATCCTAATTATTGCTGTAATATGTGCAGGCTTGCCACCGCGAAGAATTGCTTCAGGGCCTTGCATGGTCGGGTGCTCCTACGCGCACGTGAACGTATTGGGCGACATTCATGGGAACCTCCTTCTGTAAGTACGGTTGAGACGCTGTAGCCGATGGGATGCATATGTGGAAATCTTAAGCGAGGCCAAGGTACGGAAATGATCCCTTTTCTGGGCAAGCTCTTGGCCCAACAGACAACATTCCCAGAGATGGTGAACGGGTTCTTACTCGGTACGAGTATTCTCCGAGCATCCGTTCGTGACGGGGAAGAGAGCTTCTCCAGATTTGCACCTGGGTCATCTGCGAGAAGCAATAGTCCAGATGCGCATCGCCCCTACAAGACCGTTGTCATACGACGTGACATTGATCGAAGTAAGAGAGACTACACCCATTAAAGTTACTCCAGGGCCCGCCGCAGTGCATTGCACCCTGCCTTGAGTCGCCAAGGCGCTTCGCAGAATTCGTAGCGTCCGACCAGCTGACCAAACGGTTATGGAAGCACTATCCTGTGCAACCAGCTTCTGTCAGCAATGGTATTTCCTTCGACCGACACGCCGCAACAACAATCAGCGCAACCTCCCTACGAAACACGCTACAGATGAGACCGCTTATGAAGTTATGGGAGGACGACGACGACAAAAACGACGAGAAAGACGAGAAAGACGAGGACGACGGACGACGACGGATAAGGAGGATAACGCCGGACGAGAACAGGGACAAGGATGATGATAGTGACGGAGATCATGGCAATGGCAGCAACAGCGATAGGCGTAGAGGCAGCAGAAGACGAACCTAATATCACACACAAGTAGATAACTTAACTCGGCTTTGTGTCTACGGCCCCGTATAACCACTCTCGAGTAGCCAGATGAAGTTGTGACAATGTGATTTCCAGAGTTCACCTCATCCAGGCTGCTGGCATAAAAGGCCTTCAGAAACGGCGTGAACTTCATTCACCACACCCATAGAATTTTCAAACTCATCATGAGAAGATCAAAAGCGATGTTGCAGGAAATGCAAAAATTTTCCCGACCTACCCAGGGATCGAACCTAGAATCTTCAGAGTATGACTTGGAGCAGCCGAAATCTGACGCGATGCCATTTCGCCAGCAGGCCAATTGGATGCGTTTTCGGGCGAGATTTGGGTCTAATATACGGCGGACAGGGATCCGCTGGTTTGTGTTAGTGGTCGTGCGGGGCGGAGAGGTACCACTACAGCTGCGGGCAGCCTGGGGAACCTGTCATGCTGAGCTGTTGGTGGGTTAGTTGGTTGCGTGAGCAGATGCTATCGCGACATTTTAGCAGGAGGGAATTTAGGTAGACTTGGTTTGACATGGGATACGACTGTAAATTGTCTGCTGGAAGTTTTCAGGGAGGAAACTTAGTTGTGGGCAGACAGTCAAGCTTCATTCACTGATTGAGAGACCTGAAGTCTGAACCAGCGCTGAAGTTGGGGCGCACCTCTGAGAGTGCCCATACCTAGGAGACAGGGAACCGCAAACTTCTTAGGCGTCGAATGCGACCTTTGAAAACTCCTGCGAAATATGCTCTGAAGAGGCAATCTTCGCCTACATGTCGCCATTAATGCGCACATGTCGAACTTGGTCTCTCGCTGGCACTGAGGTTTTCGGAACACCCACTGCGTACCCGACGATCCCCTCCACTATCCGACGAACACCTTTCGGCCCCGCTTCGAGGAAAGGTTTGTCGATGATTTGTACCCATGGAACTGAATTTCGGACGAATTTTCGGTTTTCCGTCTTCGCCGACGTCTTGAAGTATATCTAAGAGTGTTGCGTGATATTTAGTGTGAAGTCTGCTCTTGGTGGATTACAGTACCCTTTTCACTTCGTCGCGCTGCAAGTCAATATGGCTACCAACAGAGCTGCCTGGCTCACCGAGCCAAAGTCATACCCCTTCCAGATCAAGGATGCCCCGTTTCCTACGGCTGGACCGGGAGTGGTTGTTATTCGGAATGTTGTCACTGCTTTGGTGAGTTATGATGCGGCACCCGTGGGGCAGTCCTGCAAGTAAAATACCAGGCAACTGACTCAAAGGTAGAATCCCGCCGAATGGAAAATACAGTAAGACTGCACGCAGCAGCACGTAAAACGGAAGGCTTATTCCAGACCAGAGATCTCGGGGTGATTGTGCAGAAATATCCAACTATTTTAGGAGCGGATGCGGCTGGATATGTCGAAGAGCTTGGCGAGGGCGTCACGCATCTACAAAAGGGCCAGCGGGTAATTGGGTGCGTCCACAATATCGTTCTTCATCGATCAATGGTCACTCATCGCCATTTAGGTATTGCACCGGCCTCGGCCTCCAAAATCACGAGTTCGGAACCTTCCAGCTCTACAGCAAAGCCGCCGCGAACCTCGTCGCGCCGATCCCCGACGACATGAGCTTCGAGCCGGCGTCAGTGCTTCCCCTAGCCATCGCAACCGCTTCGGTGGGTCTTTACAAGAAGAAGTATCTCGGTCTGCCGTTACCTAGCTTAAAGCCAGTGGCGACGGGCAGGACATTGCTTATATGGGGCGGGGCTTCATCAGTTGGCGGAACGGCGGTGCAGCTTGCGATTGCGTCGGGATTGAGGGTCATCACGACGGCTTCGAAAGCCAACTTTGAAAAGGTAACAGAGTTAGGAGCTGATACCGTTCTCGACTACCACTCTGCAACTATCGTCGATGATGCTATTAGGGTGTTGTCTGGGACGAACCTTGCGGGGGTGTACGATGCGATCTCTTCTCAGCAATCTTTGCAACCCATCGGCGCTATTCTGGACAAGCTTGGGCCGCACAAAGTGGTGACGGTGCTGCCTGCTGAGGGCGACTTTGGGAAGAATGCGCTCTTGTCATTCGGTAAGTGACCCAAGGAAACTACCGCAAATACTCTAATGATTTTCGCAGAGACGGCCTTTCAAATCACTGAACATCCTGAGGAAGTCGGTGATCCGGTCTGGAGGAATTTCGTGCCTGGAGCGCTCAAGAACGGTCAACTGAAGGCGAAGCCGGATCCCGAAGTAGTGGGAAAGGGGCTGGAGTCGATTCAGGCCGGGCTTGAGCGGCTCAAGAAAGGGGTCTCTGCGACGAAGCTGGTGATTCAGTACTGAGGTAGGGCTCGTCCGAGGAGAAAAGATCTGTGTGTACCTTATGCAGTAAGTTTGAAATGCCCAAAGATTAATTTCAAACGGGTTTGCAGGATTTTGTCTGTGCCGTGCATGCATGCATGCTTCGGGATGCAGTCAGCTGGATCAGCTGGTCCTCCATCAGTGCTCTAAACAGCGTCGGTGAAGACTTCACCTCAAGCTCACCTGGAGCTCACCTCGGTGTATGCGCACGTGCCAATAGTCCAATAGTCGATGCGAAAAACAGGCGGCGGGATTGGCTCGGAAGGCACCGACCGACCTCGAAAACCGGAAATAAGTGGATCCTCTGAGACCGGACTTCGGCTGTTCTGTTGATCCACAACGTCACGCTGCATTCATCCAGATCCGTGCGCGTGCCCCACAATGACGCTATTCTCCTTGCAGCTAGCGCCATGACGGCTTGCCTGCAGGCAGCACCAAAGACGGGCAATAGCTGGGTGTGCAGGGTCCAGACTCCCTCCGAGGAAGCCGGCAGCGCCGCGGTCGCTGTCGCAGACAGCAGTCGCAGTCCAGGCTGCCAAGGCAGCAAGCAGTACAGCGTCACCACCAGCGAACGGGAAGGCAGCACCACCCGTCGGGTCGGATGGCTGGAGGGGTTCTTGACTCCTTCCCCGTCCATATTCGGCGCCCAAAATCAAGCCGGCGGACGGAGCCTGAACCTGCCTGCGCTGCGCTCGGCCGCCTTGGTTCCAGACATGGAAGCCATGACCATGACCAGACCATGACCAGACCAAACCCATGACTCTCGCCAGTGTCTCTATCGTTCCATGTTCCATGCGGATGTCTCTGGCATCGTCCGTCTTTTGTTTCCTCCTCACCTTACCAAGTACTTTTAAGTTTGCCTTTGCCTAACCGCAGGTACCTTAACTACCTTTACCTACCTGACCTCACCTTATTGTACTCTCCCGACCTGAAGACGACGTTGGTGTCCTCCACCAAGCAGCATCCCAGCTTGCCGTCCAGCTGCCCGTCTCACATGCCCTTCGCACGCGACACCACGAAGACGACTCCTCATCAACCCGCCACGAAACTCTCCACCGACCCCTATCTACCTGCGATCTTCGCCGCTTGACGTCAGACCTACGAGAAACCTCCAACTCCTCCTCCGCATGCCTTTCGAACCTGCGATACTCTCACAAACCGACCGAAACCTCCAACATTACCCCGCGATCATGGCGACCGACGTACACAAGAAAACAGACGATGCCGTCCCAGCTCCAGGTCCAAATGCTGGCTTGCTCAGGAAACCCAGCGACGCCCACCCGGCGGGTCGCATCAAGCATAACAAGCTGATGCAGATCCTCCGTGGTGTCTCCTTCGCCGTCTATTTCGCAGCATGCTGCGCAAGGTACGGAGCTCTATACCCCGCTCTGCTCCGCGACGAAGACCACAGCTAACCTGAAGCTTGCGCCAGTATCTTCATCACCCAGCTGATGGGCTGCGGCCTGTACCTAGTCAACCGCGAGCTCTACTACGCCTACATGGCCCTGACGAAACAGTCCTTCGCCCTGACCACAACCGCGATGACGCACATTTGGGGCCCTACGAAGATCCGAATAAGCGGCGATGCATCGGTAGCGGGCCAAATACGGCAGACACCTGGCGGTGGCGTCGAGTTCGATTTCCCCGAGCGCTTGATCCTGATCGCGAACCACCAGATCTATACCGATTGGCTGTACCTCTGGTGGGTGGCGTACGCCAACGAGCCGGGAATGCATGGGCACATCTACATCATCTTGAAGGAGTCGCTCAAGTACATCCCCCTCGTCGGCTGGGGCATGATGTTCTACGGCTTCATCTTCATGTCGCGCAAGATGTCGACGGACCAGCCGCGCCTGGCGCATCGCCTCGGCAAGCTGAAGATGGAACACACTACACCCAGTGGCAAGAAGCATCGCGATCCGATGTGGCTGCTTCTCTTCCCCGAAGGCACAAATTTGTCAGGCAACGGCCGCAGGAAGTCAGCGGCATGGGCGGAGCAGACGGGTCTCAAGGACCCCGAGCACCTCCTGCTGCCGCGCAGCACCGGCATGTACTTTTGCCTGAAGGAGTTGCAGGGGACTCTGGACTACGTCTACGACTGCACTGTCGCATACGAAGGCGTCCCGTAAGTTCCTGCGCCGTCCGGTCCCATCTGAGACATTAGCTAACAACATTCCAGTCGCGGCAAGTACGGCGAGTCCTACTTCACCCTCGCGAGCACCTACTTCCAGGGCCGACCCCCGAAATCGGTCAACTTCCACTGGCGCCGCTTCCGCGTCGCCGACATGCCCCTCCACGACCAGAAGGAGTTCGACGCCTGGGTGCGCGAGAGGTGGTACGAGAAGGACGCCCTCATGGAGGAGTACCTCGTCAACGGCCGCTTCCCACCAAGCGAGGACAACAAGAAGGGATACATCGAGACGGAGGTCCGCCTGAAGCACTGGTGGGAGCTGTCGCAGGTCTTTGTTGTTGTCGGAGCCGCCGGGCTCATTTTTAGGATGTTCATCAACACGATGCAGCGATGGGCGGCGGCTTTCTAAGCCGAGCGGCCAGCTTGACACTATGACGTGATGTTTTCCTTCTAGTTTGGAAGCTGGATATATGGCGGTTCGGCAATGGATTGGGTACACTTTCATGATTCCCCCGGTGGCTGGTGATTAGCGAGCGATTTCTCATACACGGTGGTTTGGTACATGGTTCGGTCTGGATAGGTACGGTGTATGGCCTGCTTTCATTGACGGCCCTCAGAGCGTCGTTTGACGACACGAATGTGAGGCTTATTGGATTAGAGAAGATATACATACAGAAAACTTGGGATCAGCACTGCCACAAGGACAGTTGAGTCAATTTTGACCCCTAAACTTAGTTGCTGTTGACGAAATTGTTATTTTGAAGGTTTAAATCAATTAGCCTACTTACAAGTATAACCTGTCCATCGCTCAACAAAGCTACAGTACAAGAAACTGCCTAATCCAGTATCTCTAAGGCTATCTAGACCCTCACGTTTGCACTCACTGCCCCCCTCATAGCCGCCAGCCGCTGCCGCCGCTGCCCCCAGCCCCCGAGTGAGCCCTTGAGGAGGCCTCGCCCACTGATGATGCCTTCACATACGCATATAGCTGGGCGTGCCTAGATAAGAAGGGAACAGACTAATCCAAGCCCTCCTATTAGCTAATTATGAATACAACAATATAGCAAGTATTTCAAGTCATTTGAGGGCTGTCGATTCGACTACTTAGGTGGCGATAACAGCGTTCTTTCCTCATGTTGGCTGTATAGCTTGTCAAGTGACCTGCCCTTGCGGAAGCGCTGCTTGGGATACCATTCAAGTTGACTAGGGAGGGTTGCCTGAGCATGCATCTAAATATCACTCTGTACTTTCAATGGCTCCTCATCTCAATGCTGGGCCATTTTTATGTGGCCCTTCATTCGGCATTCCAACCACTGTCTGCATGCTACATCCCCTATCCCGGCTTCCTTCTCAAAGAATCTTACGGGCATTCAAAGCAGTGCAATGCCAACAAATGGCTGAAGCCAAGGCACCTTGGGAACCGATTAGTTGCCTCGTTGAAGCGTCAATCAAATAAATTGCATGGAACCGAAACTTCCCTTCCTTTGATGACCAGACGAGGCTGCAAATTAGTCTACATGCTGCTTCTTTTGATTTTGATAGCCTGCTGAATATGCTGTGCCGGTACAACAAGTATTCCGATGCATTTCAGACTGCTAGCTCTTGGATTGAGGCTCGCGAGAAGCTTTGGGTCTCGGTTTTCAAGGGGTGGACATCGAACGACGAAGTTCCGGTCCCCGACAAGATCCCCGACAGAGAATTCTCTCACACCGCGATTCAGATAGGTGTCCTCGCAGAAGACGCGCCCGCGCCTGGCACATCAAGCAGCAAGTCGGGCAACAAGAAAACCGCGACGGGCGAACCCCCCACGCCATCACCCCACAAGGTGAAGCCTTGCAGGAAGGCCGGGGCACCGGTCTTCCTCAAGGTCAACCGCCATTGGACTGATGAGATCATTTATCCTAAGGTTGATAGCAAAGGCAGCTCGTTTCCTAACAATGTCGGGATTATCCACCCCCCTGGTTTCCACCTTCCAACCTGGAACGGACGCCTGATGTTGGCACACGACGACGCTGAAATGACGAGAATCGGCAGAATCAACCTGCAGCAAGTTGTATTCTGGGTACGACATCGGGTGCGTTATTAACTCGTCAACAACCTGCGCGGTCGCGAGTCGTGGCTTGCAGGCGATGATGGGGGAAAGGAGAACGAGCCTCACACCGCAGCCCATTTCTACACGCCCATCCTCACGACAGAGGACCACTCGCAACTGCGTCAGATTGATCTCATCGCCGACTCTGCCCCCGACCACGTGTTTTCATCCAAGATGCTGCTTGACGTGGCTTGCACCTACTGATATGAGGACAAGACGGGTTTCGGGCGTGAGTTATTACCTCTGTTCCAGCAGAATTGAATACTGACGCGTTATGAACAGAATGAAAGCTTGCCGCAGACTGTTTGAGAAGGATATTAGCGATGGAAGGTTTTGGGGTTGCGGCGTTAAATAAACAAGGGCGGTTTGATGCATTGGTTTTCTTTTCCTTCTTTTGTTTTTAGTTGTTGTCACGCAGTAGGGTTGGGAGGCCGAACCGTTATCAAGACTTATCCTACTAATTCGTCACCTGAAATTCCAATCGGAGCAGCTCAACAAGCTGCAGCACATGCTTATGTTGGGACGTTGAGGGTTTTGAGATACCACGGGTGTAATATGAATCCACAAGATCATAGCGGACAGACAGCACTTCACTGGGCGACATCACTCCGAGAAGCTGGGACGGTCAACTGTTTGCTCAGCCTTCCGAATACGGAGAGCGGTACTTCTGACTGCAATGGACGTACGTCTCTCCGTTACGCAGGAGAAGGTGGTCGTATCGAAATCGCAGAAATGTTGCTTCAACTCCCAAGTGAAACTCTTCGCCGGCGAATGAAAGACAGTTGTGGTCGATAAATCACGGATTAACCACCGAATCCGAAGAGCTTGGAAGTCAGCATGGCCGATAAATATGGCAAGACGGCGCTCCATCTGGCTGCTGAGTACGGAGCCCCAAAGACGGTCGAATTGCTGCTAGACCACGGGGCCGATGCGACCATCACTAAGATTCGCGATATATGTGACTAGTCAGTCATGTCTTGATTCTGCTATCGAAGGATCTCGGGCACTGCAAGACGATCAAGATAGAGGCTGGTCAAAAGATGTATTGAGACCGCTAATGCCCGTGGTTGGGAAGCATGTCCTGTTGAATGGAGCCTGTATGTGAGCAGCGGGTGGGAACGAATGCGGTGATGGTGGCATTTTCAGGTCGCCGGGAATTGCGATTTAATTGCCAAGAGAACTAGAGATTCACGAGCAACGCCAAGAACTCAGTGATTGACTCAATGGCGTTGGCGTGAACTTGAACGACTCGCGTAAAGCCCCAGTTGAGACGAACATGCGCTCGGCTTCGAAAGCGATCTCACTCGGCCCGGAATTTCCAGGTCTCCAATTTATTCGTTGCGTCTAAGGTCTGTTTGGGCCTAAGCAGCCCAGACCGCTGCCGTCGCTTGTAGTGTTATCTGCGACTGGATCTCAGGGCGCAGCCATGCTTTACACGGCCCGGATAGCAAAACTCTATATCATTCACAGACGATGTGTATGTACTTCAGTATCAACTGCAATCTCATTTCGGAGACATGTTGGCGTGGATTATCATAAAGGGATTCCGGCTAACTAGACAATCCCTGTAAGTATCTCGGGAAAAACTGTTGTGGGAACTGACATTAAGGTAATGACATATTAACTTTTCGCCGGCATATAGGCCAGTATCAGATAACGAGTCTGCTGTATCAGTGATATTATACAACGAGTCAAACCCCATGAACCTCCCGCTAGGTTGCGAAGTCCAAGCTTCAATTTTCGCACATAAAAAGCGGATAACGCCAGACGTTCAAACGAAGGTGTAAACACCATCTCTCACCAATAGTTCCCAACTGACTTCTCCTTATTGGCCAATCCTTCCTGTCGAATTATCAACCAACACTCGTTAGGTATGATCAATCCCGCCCCTCATTTCAAAGTCGGCAAGTAAATCAATCAAAGGACTAGTTCAAGTCACAATGCAGCCCTTCACCTTCGTCCTGACCGCCGTCTTCGCCGCCACGGTAACGGCACAGGGTTGCCATTTCTGGGTTCAAGAGAAGTCGACCGGAAACAACGTGTTGCAGAAGTGTCTCCAAAAGAACGAGGGGACGACCGCCTTGATCAATGGCGCAGCAAGTGTTTATCTCCAGGCCGACTCAAACTGCCGCGTGACGGTGAGCAATACCGGATACAACACAGCGCCCGTGGGATTCAACGCGTACTACGACGGCCCTTGCTAATGTATGTTTCCACTCCTCTGATATTGGATCGCCAAAGTTATGCTGACGTTATTTGACACTGGACAGTGCAACGCCTGGACCCATATCGTGGGAATTTCTGGTGTACTTGCGACGTTCGTTTGTAATTATTGCTTTCAACCATGTACATACATTTGCCAAGCGAACGGCGCTGAGCGGGCGAAAGATTCGGGTTCGTCAGGGCCAGCCTGCTGCAGGACAGAAGCTCAGATACTCAATGTGTTCAATTGGCGAAATCTCCAAAGTTCGCGGCCGTTGATGTCGAAAGTTTCCCTCGCGACAATGTCTAATTGCCCGAAGTATACCCGGTGAATGATACATGCCGGCAAGACAGTCTTGCTAAGTAGCGGATGAATGAAAGACGCAGGCAAAGCTGATACCGTCTAACCACCTGAACAGCATGGATCTCAGATCTGAGGCTACAAAATCTCGACAGCTGTCACAAGTCTTTTATCCCCTGTCTTCTTTCTTCCATTAAGACTGAAATTTGAGCATCAGGTTGGTCATCAGCTCGACTGGTTCCCGTTCCTACCCCCTGCACGACGTCCACCTGCAGCCGAAAGCTGTATTGCATGGGAGGTAAGTTCAGCGTTCTGTCCAATGTGTACGGTGGTTTAGTTCAGAGGCAAAATCGTGTTCATATATCCACGGGCGCAGAAAGTCGATTTCAGCGACGACTGCGCCTCAATGCATCTCCACGAACATGGTACCATTTCGGGGACCGGAAATCAACCGCGGTCGCACCGGTGATGGGCAAACCAACAGGCGCTTATGAGATGACTCGAAATGGCGCAGATGCAGCAGAGGAAATTCTAGGAATATTGCTGAGAACCAGGTCCCCCTGAATTCCAAAAATGAGTATTGTGCTCATTGGGCTGTTTGTTTGTTTGTTTGTTTTGTATTTAACGCCTTAGCGGCAAGGGCGCAGCCGCCCTTGCGGCAGACCTCCCGAAGGGTATGTGGCGTGGAGGGCCGCAGGCTCTAGCTACATACTCTGCAGTACACGCCGCTTCCTAACGTCCTCCAAGTCT